>NSDO01000027.1:311086-336278 GCA_002286825.1 Lagenidium giganteum
GACAACTTTTCGCGAAAGGGCCCCAGAGGGTGGCCACCTTCAAGGCGATCAAGATACATGAACTGGAGCTGTCGCCTACTCCACAAGACAGGGTTTCGAGCAAGTAACGTGGAAGCAAGTGCACTCTCACCCGTACGCTACTGTCGAGGAAAAGCTTACTTTCACTCGCATGCAATTACGAAGACTGTGCTATTACACCAAGCCATCGTCAACCCCCCGTTGCCCCCACCCATCGTGCGCAGATGTACGGGCCAATACTACCCACGTGATGTGGGAGTGTCCAGTGGCGGCATCGGCATGGCGTATTTTATGGGACCGATGGTGCGGCTTGCTGGGGTGCTCGTCAGAGGAAGACATGCACTCCGCCAGACGCGCATGGCAGCCCGCACGACTCCCCAAATCGTGGTATCTGGCAGTGAGACGTACAGTTTCCCAGTTTGATCACGATGCTGCTCGGCTTTTCCTCGTCCACGCGTGGTCCGGAGAAATCATGGTGATCTTCCACCACATCTATTGTGCACGGCTGACTGTGCTCAGTGGCGCATCATTCACGCTCCCTCAGATTCAGGCACGCTGCAAGTTACGGTTGGCGAACTTGGAATGGGGTCTCAGAGATGGTGGTAATCCGGCGGCTGCCCGTTTGCTCTACTCATACATGGCGGTCGCTCCCTCACGCTTCCTGAGGTATCCACGTTCCTGTTGTTCTTCGATGGGGGATCGCGCGGAAATCCTGGTCTGGGTGGCTCGGGATCTGTTCTCCTCCGAGCTTGTTCATCCGCGGTGTCCATACTATGGATCGGCTCACGTTCTCTCCCAGCGCCCACAACGAACAATATGGCAGAATACATTGCTCYCCAAGACGGTGTTGCCGCGGCAATTGCACAGAATGTCCGTGCTGTTCACATCATCGGGGACAGTCTGCTCATCATCAGTTTGTTTCGCTCCCTGCGACGACCAAAAGCACGGCATCTGGCCGTCGTCCATGACGCGATCATGACCCAGCTCGAGCATTTCGCGACACTTGGCTGGCATCATCACCTCAGGGTCTTCAACAAGATGGCCGATGCTGCCGCCAATTGGGCCATGGACACTGGCATCTCTACGACCGAATCCCACCCAGCCACGCCGATGTTTAGACGCATATMCAGCCTCATGCACTCGGATGTTGCTCACTGGGTGGACACCGTGGGCTACGTTCTCGCCTAGGCGATTGTTAGATCGGAGATCACTCTGGGGTGACCTTTATCCGACAATCACGCAGGTATTAGGTCCTTTGACGTAATATACTTCACTTACTACTAGAGCGAACATTCAAAATGCCGCTGGGATGCATCCGTCATCATCATTAAGGTATAGTATATTGAGACCGAACGCTGGACTCCAATATCTCTTAACCTAGGCTAAGTTGACGTTCAGATTCTGTCCGTTTGACCCGAAATTGTGTCTGACGCCCATAGAGCATCATCATCATCATCATCCAACCCAGGTTGCTCTCGGAGGACCAAATGTGGCGTAATGTCTTGCTTCAACTCGAAAACCCATTTCAACCATCTGTCAACTTCAATCTCACCGACAACTGGTAACCATCGCATACGCAACAAATTCCATCCTTCTAGAGCAACCGGGCATTCAAGTATCCAACGACGTAGAGATCCGTGGGTGGAAGCATGGCAGCAATCATGTGGACAATTTTGTGCGGAATCACGGTGTTGAAAGCGTAAATGGCTCTTGGCTGAGTCGATACACAATGCGAGTTTTCCACTGGTTGTGTGTGGCATGCAATGAATACCACGCCAATTCCACTTCTTGAGAAGATCCTTGCTTGCCATTGGCAGCTGTTCTAAAGACCGTCGTGCTTTGGCTAGACTCAGTATCGCAGTCGGGCGATTTTGGAGTTGCAAATGTCGCAGGCAAGCCGAAAACGACAGCATAAGCTGGCTGCTTTGGTCATAAAGACAAGCGATGCTTCCAGTCGTGGGGTGTGGTGCTTGCCATAGCCCGTTTGGGTGTGGATATGTGGCTGGTATCTCAGATGGATTGCGAATGAGGATTGCGGGAGCGATTGAGATCACTGCCATTAAAACGCGCAGCGCTAACCTTTTGTGAATTCGGATTCTCTGGGAGCATACCAGACGTCCATCCCTGGTTCTTGATATCTTCACCTGCTCGCGGACAGTCAAATTAGAGATACTTGAGCTAATCCTCGACTGACTTAGCGTGAGATGTGGAGTGCAAGCTAGGTTCGCTTCGCCACATGCTCTCCAGTTCGTGCACCAGACCACACACTTGTGGCATGATCGGAGCACAGTCGATGACCCACTGACGTGGATGCTTCATGAAAACACTCGGCGTCTCTGTTATCAATGCTTAAACGCACACACCGATTGGATCCGTCTTCAACTCTGAAAGCAAACTACTCGCGATCACAGATGGGTAGTTCAGACCACCTTCGCTAAGCCGTAATTGTGCGACTTTGTCGTTAATCCATGCTTTCGTCCGTTTCTCAGTGCTAAGGCATTCCGACCACACGAACGCGTCCAGCAAATCGATGCATCCTGCGCACGCTTTTGGCGGTGGGCCAAATGTGACGAGCGACATAGCGTATGATCGGCATTGCCATGGTATTCATGTGGTGTCGCGGATCTCATGGCGAGGGAGATCGCTGACCACACTAATAAAGAGCGCATAACGAGTAGATTAAACGTAAATTCGTATTGACGAATACTTTAGAATACCAATCTATGTAGCAAAGCACTCATAGCACGTCCACTTATTTCCTCAGTTCTTTGCTGTGCTGAGCACTCGGAGCTTTGGTGATAACGGGATGCCCGTAAATATAAGTAGACCTTACGCAACTTACGCGTAGATCCGTGGCTATTGTGCCAATACCAAACCAAACTCACTGCCCTGGCCAAAGATCTCCAGGACGGGACACCGTACAACGATGTTCAGACGCTGTGATATACAGAACAAGCGCTTCCACTGATGAGGTGCAGCCACAAGCGTTGCAATGCGCTCTCTATCAAATGAACACAGGCGACAGTACTCCAATGCACACCATACGCAATGCAAAATCCTTCACACACTTTGGCGGCGCGCACAGTTCGCAGCCTCGGCCAACAATGATGTGATCCCAACACAATGGGTCATAAAGCTCCCAAGTGTGCTCAAGAAGGAAAATTCTGTACTGATCCTTTATCTTTGCTTCTGGGCATGGATCCAAAGCCTTTCAAACATCCACGCGTGTCCCTTTGAATCCGCCCTCTGGGATCCCATTGCCACCTGTCGCGCCTCCTGGCGGTGGCTGTGGGCCGAGCAACAGTGGAAAGATCGCTATCAACTTGGAGAGGGACCCCGACTAAGTGCAAATCCCGCCAAACGTCGAGATAAGCCGAGTGCTCGATGGAAGTCGCTGATGTTGCGCAAAACCAACTTTACGTCATCAACATATCCAGCCATCCGTAGTGTCCGCCGCTTGTTCTCTAGACGCAGTTTGGCGCCGCAATGACCGTTACCACACGCGATATGGCGATAGAGGCCATCGCAATAACAAAGCGTAACGGAGCTAAGGGACAGCCCTGACGAAATTCTCGCGAAACTACGAAACGGGGTGCCTGTCTCCCATTCAGCTGGAACTGCGCTGTCGTACCACGGTGCAAAGCCGCGAATATTCGTACAAATTTGTGTGGGCAACGATTCAAGCGTTCCAATCAGGAAGCGTCTATCCAGAGTGTCACATGCCTTCGCAAAGTCAATCAGGAGAGCACTTGCTTCACCATGATTCGTTGCTGATATTTGATCCAACGGTGCTTCCATCAAGTCTACTGCATCATGAATCGATCGGCGGTATGTGTTGCGCTAACGATGGATGGAAGGAGAGGCCGCAGCCGCATTGCCGATATGCGCGTAAACACCTTGTATTTGGTATTCAGCATCGAGATGTGTCGAACGTCTAATCCTAACAAGGCGAGGGAACTTTGGGCAACGCTGCAATGCTTGCATCTTGGAATGTTTGAGGCACGTTCCCCAGAACAATGCATGCTTGGTAGACCTTGGTCAGAATCGGGATGAGAACGCCGTGTCCACGCGATGGCGGCGGCGACAGTTCATCGGCAAACACAAGTCCCACGACAAGAGCGGCACCTGCACAAGCAAGCGTTGGTGGGCGATCAAGCTATCCAGGCCACGCGGCAAGGCACGGCAACGTACACACACCGGCAGACGCTATGGTCAACAGGAAGCGCAATCATTGCCAACCAAGGCCACGCAACACGTACAGCAGAGGAAATTGCGGCGACGAGAGTGTCATATGACGCACTTGTCGGCTTGGCTTTCCATCAATATCATTGGCAGGACCAAAAGCTTCACGTGGACACACAAGCCATCCTGGAGACGCTGAGGGCGGCCCAATGCAACCTGTCATGGCTTCACAGCGAGCGGACACGTTCTCTCCAGCTCCGATATCAGGCATCTTGGTAAGGACACGAAGATTGGGAGCCGGATGACATGGCAGTGGCGCGGACCTGGGAAACTGGCCTTTCGTCCCCTCAGCATTACTAATCCCCTCAGCAATGCTCAAGCAGAGGACTTCAAGCAGCTGGCGTGGCGGTGATCGCCAACTATGCACGTGCTCTTCAGACCATGTCAACAGCATTTCTTACGGATCAACCTTCTCGACTGGCCTACCAGGTCCGCAACGGACGTCACAGTTGAGCAGAGGGAATGGCCTTTCCCGGCAGCAGCACCGACGCCCATCCACCACCAGCATGAAACGACTAAGCTGGTGCAGCAGCCCAAACAAACAGTCGCTAATAATCCTGCTCGCTCACAAGAAATCCAGCTATTTCTGGCATGTCAAAATTCCAAGCGACGTGCTAGCGGCTCTCCGATCTGCGACTCCGGCGGAGACACCCAGTGCTCAGCACAGTGAATTCACCACCGTATCTTGGAGGGCGATTGCTCACCATTCGACCGCAACGGCTGCAGAACGCCTCACGACAATGCGCACCAAACTCGGACGCATGCAATTCCGCACCAAGGCGCGACCCGTTCCTCACTGCCCACACCTGCGCTGTGCATCCGTGATGGCCAACATCTCGCACCTGCTCGTTCGTGGTCTGGGACGAACCCACTACTTCAATGGAGCTCTCGCCGAAAATTGCAGATCGCGGTACAGACATGGAACTGGGATAGAGATGGCAGGCAGCTCGACACATGGATGCCGACGATCATGACTGGCTTAGTGTACTAACAACCGTGTGAACAGCAGAGGTCATCGCGGCAGTTCCCCTCATCTACCGCTGCCGACTGGCAACCCGAGACGGAGAAGTACCACTTCCCGTGGTTGCGGCGTAGGCGCGAACGGTGCTCACCATTGTTGAGTGACACCTCAGAGATGGAGAACACGAACCGCGGCTGGAGTGGCTCTACCGCCGACGACCGAAAACACTGCCAAACTCCAGTTCGGCATTACGACGTTGACAGCATCCACATTATTCGGGACAGCAACTTGATCATCCGAGTTTTCCAGAACATGAAGAACCCGAAGGCACGACACCTCAAAACCATTTATACTGAAGTGGCGACACTAGGCGAAGACATTCCGCACGTCCGATGGCATCACCACATTCGCGAGGTCAACAAGATGGCGGACGCAACCGCCAACTGGGCGATAGATCACCGCTCTTCCGCTGCGCATTTCCTCCCAGCTCACTCCCTTCATCAAGCACTCAGCGACTTCTTACATACAGACGTCGAGCATTGGTCCGGTAGCATCCTCCACGAACGACGATTTCATAGTGGCGGAGGGTGCTGCTCCGACGGCTATCGGGAACTAGGTATAATAGGGCGTAATACACCTCACCTACTACCAGGTCATTAGGCAACTGATCTGGTCCACACGGCTTACCAAATTTGCATCGCGACCGTGCCAGCCGGGTTTCATTTTCAGTGATCGGCTCAACCAGGACAACTTGTTCTTCATTCGTGAGCTGCTGCGCAGGCGGGAGCGCGAACCGCTTGTCATCCATAGCCAAATGATCCACTGGTGTCATGATTGGCAGCCAATCCCGTTGCACTTGCACGACAAGGGACTCGTTTAAATTGTTGGGACGCCCAGATAGTTCTGTCACTGGTTGTCCACCGGATCGCGTTGAGAATCTGCTATCGAACACCTTGTCCGGGCGTGCCCCCCGTACTTGAAACAAATCCAATCGCTTCTGTCTGCGCGCTTACTCGTTTTACAGCATGTACATACTCGTGCAGAGTGGCGATTCCAATCAATATCCAGTCTCCGCAGGCTCCTCTTGATCTTGGTCCTTTGGTTCCGATATTTCTTGTTGTCCTTCTGCCGTAGTACCCTCATTGGACGCGGCATCGCTGCTAGTTGCTTGTTCCTGAGCGTTCTTGTCCGTCGGTGCGTAGACATTGATCAGTGTCATACGCTGGTGTTCCCATGTGCAGTGAATTGCGACGAAATTCGGGCGCCAACGTTCTAAAATCGCTGGCGCAACATCCGTCAGAGGGGCATGTGGGTTCAGCATGATTGGGACCCCTGCTGACGCTGTGCTGCTCACTGACCAAAATGATAAACTACAATGCCATTGAGGTGAGTATGCCCACGCCAAGGCGTACTCGGTTACATAGAGCTGACTTCGATCAGAATTCGTGTGAGTCTCTTAAGCAAACCAGACGTGAACTTGCGCGTTACTGGTGCCTTGCCGCATTGATGCCCACCAATCTTCACGAGCTTGCCATCCAAATCTTCGAACATTCACTGTCGGCAATATCCAACTGGACACACGGGTCGATCGCTGACTTCTAGTACTATTCTGGGTCTTCCAATACCTTTGCCTGAACGAGCTTGCGTGTGAACGAGCGACTTGGCAAGGGCGCACGGTAGGGTTGGGCGTACTCGGTAAATGATTACACATGACACGCAGATTCATGATAATGCGCCAACCATTATTGGCAAATAGCGTTGTCCAGTGCAGCGCGAAGCGTGGACGCATCTTGATTGCATTGGCGTCGCTTTGACTCGGTGCCATCTCAGCAACTGGGACACGCTGCTGAACTGGGGCACTATGCTTAAGTTCATCCATGGACGTGACGCTGGATGCAGCTTCACGCTCATGACGCTCATGAGTGGAGATAGAGATGGCGTCAACTACGGGTTCTACTGGATTAAGATGAGGCGGTTGTGCATACTCTGGCATTTCTGGTGACAAGAGATGCATCCGTTGAGCGGTCCATTGAGCGGCAAGCGATGGGTGAGTGCCGGGGAACAAAGCGACGCGGATGATGCCGTAGTAATATCGCTCTATTGAGGTAGCAACACAGTGAGTAACGTCTCCGCTATGAATGAAGCGATGCCATCCCTTCGGTTGCAGCCTGAACAGCTCGTTCGGGTTGGAATGGTGCTCCCGGATGGCGCAACTCGGTTGTGAGTTGACTGTAGCACATGGAAACGAGCTGAGGTCGCTCAGTCCACTTCATCTAGATACTACTTTGGAGGCGGCAATAGTGGTGTGAGTTAAACCCCTGGTGATCGTGTACTTCCAAACCCGCCTCGTGGTAAGTAGGCGAACAGGCGCCCAGACGCCCCTTGGCTCTTGCACAGTTGGAAGGCTGTGCTCCCCTCCCGCATGGGAGTTGGTGTGAGCCCGATGAAGAAAACACCTCCAGACCCCGGCGACACCGGTAAGGTGCCGCCACAGCCAACGTATGCGGACATGGTGAAAGGCAAGCCGGCAGCGACGCCATCACCGCATCCTCTGCTCGACTTCTCGCGAGTCCCGATGCTTCCGGATGGTAAGCAGCGCAAGCACACGCTGGACGAGCTCAACACGCTACAAGTATGGATGAACAACGAGGTTCCAATAGCTGGGATTCCAGCATTCACTATGGAGACAATGGCCCTCTGGGAACGTTGTCTTCTTGAAGATTTTCGCCAAGCTCAATTGGGATTCAAGCTTTACGCCCACGGCCCCGACAAGTCACACCTACCGAAGCTTAAAGCAAAGCGAGCGATCATTGAGGGCCTGCTGAACAAAGTCAAGGACAACAAAGAAGACACACCGATAGCAGAAGACTTTCTGTGCGATCTCGAATAGGTGAAATGCGACCATGCGTCCCGCCTTGCGGAGTTTGGTTTTACCACTCCAGAACAACGGGGCACTTGAGCGAACCGAGTGCTTCCAATCATTGGTGGTCAACTAAGATTCACCCGATGCGACGACATCAAACTTGGCCAAGACATTGGCTGGAAACTCCCTGCCAGGAAGCTCCTGTACGCAGTGCACCTCATTGGTGCGGAACAACTACAATCGACCAGTGTGGCCCTACTAATGACCGCACTGACCTCTACCCCGATCCCCAACATCTCTCATTTCATGGGCCGGGATTGCTAAGTACGCGCCCCCCAATGGCGCGTACTTTTCGCCACAACGGACAGCCCGCCAGAAATCATCAACTTACGACAACTGGAGGTAATTAACAGATCCGCACGGTACAACATCTATGTGCACCACGTCAGGCGCACTACGTTGTACCCATGTACGAGATGCTTGAGTACCAATCACAAGACGGTGGGATGCTTCACCCCAGCTCCGGATGATGCCAAACGGCGATATTTCCAATCCATCGAGGTCTCTATCACACCGCCCAAGCCGCTTTAAAAAATGGACTCGTCCCAGGCATTACGAGACGCATTGCTTCACGCACGTACCCAAGGGTCCACATATCTTCAACCAGGAGCGACAGCAGTGCCGCCGCTTCGAACCATTTCGCCTCGAGGCACCAACACGCGTTCGCGTCCCAAGCCTGCTTCCAGCAAGAAGCCGGTACAGGCAGAACACCAACAGGGCGGTCAGCCCCCGACGTCCAATGATGACGCCGGTAACACGTCGACGGGAGAGGCCAGCAGTGGGCGCAAGTCGTCCCCTAGCCGACGACCTCGTACACCTAAGGCTGCGATGCAGCGTGACCCAGCCCCTGCAAGGAAGGCCTTCCTGGAGCAGCGAAATCTCAATAATGAAACCCTCCAACGAGTCAAATTGCGCAAGGCGGCGAGAAGGACGGAGCAAAAGCCGTCCAATAATCCGTTTGCGGTATTAGCACAAGATAGCGAGTCCGACGTGGACATGGACCGTCAAGATGAGGAATCAATGGGCGACGATGAAGCGAAAAAACGCCACACCTCCGGCTTTCAAAGAACCGATGCCGGACGAGGCGGGTACGACGGCAGGGACGACTACTGGAACGGCAACCAGCGAGCAAGCACCGGATCATCCAATGGAAGATGAGCAGACGGACCATGTGCCACAAGGGCTGGCAGACCAGGTGTCGGCTTCCGTGACTACGACGACCACCGTGACGGCAACTGAGCCTCCTATTGCGCCTATCGCGCCAATGCCGGTGGAACCAACCGCAAACGGAGGCACGCGTAGGCATTCAATCACGGTGTCTGCACGAGGTCGCAAACCTAAGCCAAGGCCAGCGCGACCACGGCAACGAACACGTACAGCGAGCAGAAGCCTATCTCGTCCGCGGAGTCGATCGCGATCGGGATATGCATGAGGACGGCGCTCTCCTAATTCACGCAGGTGCTCAGATGACGAGGCAGGATCGGACAGGTCGACGTGCTCGATGGTGGGTGCGGCGGCCAAGGCTACTCCGTCACGAATTCAAACGTCAGTATATGCACACGTACGTCATCAAACGGCGGAAGATACGAGGTGATACCAGCGATCATTTTTAGCAATCGAGATGCAAAACATTTTACGGCAGTGCGATTCCGTCAAGAATGTTATGAACAATGGTCAACAGACAAGGTGGCATTCGGCATGAAAGAACGCGTGGCGATCGCCAACCGCAAACTACACATTCCGGTGTACAACGCGGACAACATCATCGAAGCGTCTCCCACGCTCCTAGCCATGGAACAACTTCGGACGCAAAAAAGCGCGAGCAGTCCAATCAAACTCAGACTTCATGCTGACTGATGACGACACCACGACGCAAGCCCACGATGCGCTTCAGCACAATGAAGAAAGTGAAGCGGACAATGGGGTGGTTCCATTGGAAATGCCACCACGGACGTATGAACAACAGGCCAATGACGCCGCGTACAGCACCTGTGCGCGCAAGACAGTACGGCAACGCCGTGATGCATGGGAGGGCATCGCACTCCCACGGGAAATCGCGGATGTCTGGCAAGCCCTCGCGGCAACCCCGCCCAAGTAACTGCTGCTTCAACTCGCGCTGCCGCATCCTCTCGTTTTCCTGAGCGAGCAACCGGAATACGTACTGGAAGAAGCGGCTCGATCGGTCAACGTTCTGGGGCGGCAAACAGCGCTGCGGTTTTGTTCCTGAGGACACCAACGAGACCACGGAGACAACGGCGCGAACGTGGCTGAACACCATTGACACTGCGCTCACGCCAACGGATGCATGGCGGGCAGCTAATTGTCTGGCCTACACATTACAAATCAACGAATACGACGCGGAGGCGCCGCAGGCAAGTCCATCCACTGCTTTGGATCCGTATGGCGCCGGGCGAGTGCTGCTCGCGGCATGTGTCGCCTACGTGCTTGCTGAACAGACGGTCGAAGGAATCGACGTCTTCTGTGGGAAATCTACACTCGTGATGACAGAAGCCGCCCACGCGGACGAATTGAAACAAGCCAACACCCAGCTTGCTGCTGGTGTAGACGGCGTCACCAGATCGACATCGTGATGCGTCACACGTTCAAACGGACCGCGGCAGCAAATCAGCGCGGGCCCGTACAACCAGCTACGGCTTTTACATTTACGACGTCCAAGGTGCCTCAGCACCATGCATCTGACACAGTCGATCCTGACAATGGGGCGTAGGACGGCAGCCTCCATATCTGCAGCATAATCATATCTGCAGCATAATCAACGAACAAGCTGCGGCTCCAGAAGTATATACTCCAAAGAATATAAACCGGGCGCCTTCGGCGGCCGGGACACATCCTACTGCACGGATAGTGCTGACCCAAAATGTCCGTGGTTTCACGGACAACATGAGGACGAACTGGTTCAAATCGTTCCGACAACAGCATGACGACGCTGCGGATAGTGCGGCTTCAAGAGACCCATGTAACGATCGACGAAGTGGACGCAAGGACACAGGAACACCCACGGGCCGGGGCTTCAATTCCACGGCTGCAGCTGCGCTTGCGTTCTGATCACCTGGACCAAGCAACACGGCTGGCGTTGGCATGTTGGTCAGTCCGCATGCCAAAATCCAGCACCCAAGGACGTACAACGAACCTCAATGGAACGCAAGGTACATGGCGATCCAGTTTGAACACCAAGACACGAGGTACACCGTGGTCAATATCTATGGACACACTGATGAGTCTGCAGCTATTGCATTCTATCACGAGCTCGCGCGTTGTCCGCGGCCATCGGGTCGGCTTTTAATCGGTGGCTACTTCAACGTCTGCGTCCACGATCAGGACCGAACGCATGGAATTCATCCCAGGCGGCGCACATAAGCGTTCAATAGTTGGGTTGATGCCTGGGCGCTTGCTGACACGCTTAGTGCTCTCCTGGTCGATGATCACGGTGCGATGGACAAGTGTGAATTTACAGCCCGTTTCCACACATTCCTATATCACAAGAGGGGTCTACCACGATCCTCACGATTGGACAGGTTCTATGTGAACGAGGATGCATTATCATGGGCGGTCGATACCGCACCCAAGCGCCTGGCGCACCTTCGGACTAACGCGCCGTGGTTCTCACAGTTTTAAATCCTGAACAGTGCGTTCAAATTGCGATTCCGCGACGTACTCTCGCACGCAGTGCATACGTTCGGGATCGCCAAACAACTGGAGTGGCCGATTTGCAGCTGCAATGCACATGTTTTTCAAAGTCTTCAGACGGTGGACGGCATCCAAGGGCATGGGAGCGCCTGAAGAAAACTGCGTTGGTGCTCTGTTGCCGCATCGCCTCTCATGCGCGACGCAAGCAACGCACAACTTACCGACAGCGCGTCAAGACGCTCAACCGACATCTGCATGACGTCATGACAGCGTTCCACAAGGAAGAGCCCGGGGCAGTGCAGGACAGCAGCGAGTGTTCGCCACCTCGTTTTGGTCCACAGCAGGACCTGACAGTGACGGCACGACGCATCCAGCAGCGCATTACCGCCGTTCGGCAACAACGAGCCACGCACATGGTTTGGCGGAATCAGAATCGCTATCGTGGACGATCGGGCACGAGAACCAAGGCGTTGTTGCGCGATTTTCTACCACATTCGATGCATGGGGACTATCCTTTTGGCACTGGAGACCAAATGCCTGCAGAAGCCGTTGCAGAAGCGTGGCTATCTATTATGCAGACACCACGACGTACAACGGCTGAGACAGATGCATTTCTTACTGACCTTGTGCCCAGGAGAACGATCGCCGACCATTATGCACAACCTCTCACGCACGAGATTTCGGACACTGAAGTCCCGGTTGCGCTCAGACGGAGCCAGCGTGGCGACGCCTGTGGTCCCGACGCATTGCCAAACGATTGGCTGCGCGATCACGAAGACATGTTAGTGCCGTACCTCACGAAGCTGTTCAAATGCTGCCTCACGAGCAGCAAGGTCCCAGTCAGTTTCCAAGCGGCCAACATATTTTGTCTGCCAAAGAATGCGAATTTCCAAACGGGGCTGGCGTTTTGGCCACTGGCGCTTCTTAACTCCGACTACAACGTTTAAACCCGCGTCTTCAGCATCCGGCTTCGTAAAGCGTTGCCATCTTTATTGCATGAGAACAAGACTGGGTTTGTTCCCCACCGTTCCATCCACTCCACGATCGCGTTACTGCGCGCATTCCAAGATCAGCAAGATGGTATTGCCAGAAAGGCCCAAGCAGCCATGCTGCTGGACTTTCAAAACGCCTACGATAGTTTGGACAGAACGTTTCTGGTCCGCCCTTTGGAATGGCTCAAATTCCCGCATAAGTTTGTGGAGCTCGTTGATCAGCTCCACACCAACACTACTGCTTGCTTCTTGCTGAACGGCCTCTACTCCAACACCATGCGCGTCACCAGTGGCATCCGTCAAGGATGTCCGCTGCCGCCGCTTCTTGTCGTGCTGGCTATGGAGCCGTCGTATCGAAAGATTGAGCTCACGGACACTATCACCGGTGTGCAATTGCCGACCAGCTGTGGCGGTTGCACACAACGCAAGATTGCAGGGTATGCCGACGATACCACCTTATACACTGCCGATCAGCACGAGCGCAAGCTCGTTGGCGAGATTCTCCATGGGTTTGGACAGTCTGCCGGTCTTTGCGTCAACAACCACAAAACCAGATTGCTACCGGTGGTAGCCGACAACGACGTGACCCATACGGACGACTTGATTGCTGCATCATCCGGTATCTAGGTGTCTCGTTCATGCTCCGGCGCGACACTAGGATGCTCTGGCATCATACCATGGAACAAGTACGCGTTCGGCTCACACTTGCCCTTCGCAAGACGTCCAATGTCATTCAAAGAGCTCAACTCGCTGCGGCCATTGTCATTGCCAAACTCGGTTTCGTATGCCGGCATGAGTGGCAAACAAGTCCCAAGTTGCAGACATCCAGCCAGTTTATTGCTCCAGAAGTTGGCTCAAGGCCTCTTTCGCATGCAATGCAAGGATGGTGGACTCGGGATACCAAACCTCCGAGCCCATCTGATGGCACTGGCTGCGACGACCGTGCATCGTCAAGCACAAAGCCCACCGTGCTTGCGGACACCACACTCACGTGCACTGCCACATGACAGTGTGATCCAACATCACCGTTACGAAGACAAGGTGCCCGACTACCAGCAAACGCTGTTCGAGACGGGCATTCACGTGCTCGAATGCCATGCGATTGCGCGACGTACAGCACCTGAGACAACCGCGATTGTCCAAGCCCAGCAAGCGCTCAGGGCCTTGAGCGTACACCAGCGACAATGGAGGCGCAACGGCTGTGGATAGATGTCGGCGCAGTGCGATATGTGCTCCACCGCGTACTCTTACTGTCTGACGAAGAGCACGGCAAACTGAACGCAACTTGGTTGCCAAGGTGCCGTCTCGGGGTTGGTGCTTTCTTACTAGGGCCGGATGGGATCGAACTCACACAGTGAAGTTGCCGGGCTGGGGAACGACCCACGGCTACAACGCCTCGTCGAGTGGAAGTGGGAATCAGACACGATGATATCCTTTGCGCCACAAGGCACGTCGTACCCGTTGTTCAATGACCAAGATCGCCAGTTTGACACACTCGTCAATGTCATAATTGCGAATTACCCGCGAATCACAAAACGGCCATTACCGGACGAACAATTATTGGTGGTCGGAGCAGTCTACAAACGGCTAATCCAGACGGACCCCATGGCCAATAATGATGCCTTTGCGAAGGTTCAGTGGCCGCAAATACATAACCATCCAGTCGCCACAGCGGCACAACGTCTCACAATGACGAGGATCAAACTTGGAAGACTCACGCTGTACACAGCTGAGCATGATGGCTCAGCGTGTCCACATCCAGACTGCGCTGCGGTACGAGCCACGCTGGAACATGTACGTTCGAATTGCCCAGTGGCCAGAACGGTCTGGGAGGTCATCTGGGAACGTTGGCGTCCATTGACACGGTGGCCATCACGAAGGGAATTGTAGCAGGCGGTCCAGACGTGGAAATTGCAAATATTTCCAAGACGCTGGCGCACCAAAGTGTCCGAGTTACGAGCAGGCGAACACGCGCAGGATCCCAGCAAAAAGTCCGGGGGATGCTATGGCCAGCCGAGGCCGTCACAGCCTTGCATTTGATCTACAGAGCTCGCATCGCGGCGCTAAACCCTCAGGCATTGCCACTGCCTGCACTGGCAGTAATGACACAGCGTCAGTTCCGGCAGGTCCAATGGTATACACAAGGTCAGGCGTAGGGAGACGCCGCCCGCGAACTTTATGTCCTCATGGCAGAACCGACAGTGCTTCTTCTGACGCCGTCGGACGATCTAGGCTGGGTCCTTATCTTCGACGGGGGTGCTCGGGCAACCCCGGTCCCGGGGGTGCTGGCAGTGCGCTGCTCCGCGCAGCGACCTCCACATACGACATTATATGGATCGGCAGCGAGTACTTCCCGGCTCCAACGACCAACAACTTTGCTGAATACGCAGCACTCAGAAATGGTATCCGAGCCCCGCACGGTGCGCAGAAGCTTACTGTCATCACAGACAGCCAATTAATCATTCGCATATACCAAATCGTGCGAACGCCGCGAGAACTACATTTGCGTCGGCTACACGATGAACCGGTCGAAGCGCTCGAGGCGATATCCCAAGTGACTTGGACACACCATGTCCGCGAGTTCAATCGAATAGCGGACTCCACGGCCAACTAGGCCATGGATAGGACCCAATCCAGCACATCAACACATCCGTACATGTACACGGCCCTTTACGCCCGTGTGCGGTCACACATGGCGGGAGCCATCGGCCACTGGGCAGATCACCAACCGCAAGACATTCGGTCGACATCATAGCGATCTTTTTGAAGGTATTAGGTCTGTCAGGACGTAATATACCGAAATTGCTCCTCTCTCTTTCTCCCTGTGATCGTGTGTACGCCCCGAACAGGCCACAACTCACATCGATAGGTGGAATCAGTGCCTGCCGCCATAGCCAGGAATCAACTGTCAACGGCGCGGGCATGCGTATCGTTTGTTGCTTCGATCAAACTGGCGATGTCGTCACGTGATAACGACGCATCCCATTGCGGCAGATTAAATGTATAGTTCCACGTCTCGCGCGGGATGAATCATGTATCCTGTCAAATTGGTTGTATTCGATCTCAGAGACCAAAGCGTGGTGAAGAACAGCCGCCAGGTCTCCACTCGCCACGCTGCTGAGTGTGTTCAGGTCTCCGCTCGCCACGCCACAGAGTGTCGTGGGATTATGGTCCATCGATGACAACTTCTGCGTGAGCTGCGCTAGATTACCCCCGATTAACGTTAACGTGTAGTATGATGCGAGGATGGTGTGCAAAACGAACACTTGATCAAATGATCACCATACTACTATCTGCCCATGGTGCCGCACTATTGAAACGCTAGTTGCAAACAGAAGTCCAGTACAGTATATCTTCACGATTGCAACCAAACCGGTGACCCAATCATATAGAGCGATGATCCTGAATCGCCGATGCACCTTCGACCCCGCGGCATGGCCATCGCCATCATGTCAGTGAGGGTCGGCAGCCACAACAGCCGTCGAGCATGGAAGTCAGTTAGGAGGCTTGGTGATGAATTGCTAGCGAGCACTTACAGTGAAGACGACCAGCTCCACGGCGACGACAACAAGCTCCACCGCGAAGACCAGATGACGAGAAGACGATACCTATGTTCGAGCAGCCATGTCAAGCTGAGAAGGCACTGACCTGGTCCTCCCAATGCTCACTGCACTAAAGTTTGCGCTGAGTGCGTGACGCACTGTGCGCCTGAGTGATCTCGGGATTGTTTGCGTCTGTGCTTGTGAATGCTTATGAATGTCTACATAAAAGAGCGCGACGGATTTGCTGTTCCGGCCAACAAGTGACAAATCTTCGTGGATCGGTCAGATCTTACCAGATCTACCCGGATGAATTGGAATATTTGCGATTCTCGCCCAAGCGGCCGAGATATTTGCGATGTAAGAACCCATCTCGTGTGCCAGACACTCACCTTATGTTGTGCACGTGACCGTTCAACTCCATCACGTCTTGTGTGTCGAAAGTTCTCTCATTCTAGAATCGTTCTCGAATCTTTAGGTCGTCTACGTGTCAATGAGCAGAGCAGGATAACAATTGCATCAGTACGATCACTCTTCATTTTACCGCATCACAGTCACATCGCTTCAAGACCTTACAGGTTATGAGCCCAAGCTTCGCACCTCACGAGATTTTGAAGGAAGACAACTACTTTGTCTGGGAGTTCAATGCCAGGATCGCATTGGCGAGGAAGGAACTGCTCCAGCACATTGAGAGGCCACGTGATGTGGATAAAGCGTCCGAAGAATGGAGAGTCGCCGACTTGAAGGTGCTGGCCCTCATTGTGAAGATGATCAGCCCGCTATACCAGAGCATGGTTCGTGGGGCACGTACGACAGCAGATGCGTGGAATACGCTGCGCGAATTCTTTGTGAAACGAAGCCTACACAATCGCGTCCTGCTACGCCAACAGCTCCACGAGTTCAAGATGAACGCCGGAGACAACTTGAAGGAGTATTTCGTGCGGTTTGATGACCTATGTCTCAAGCTGGCGGCGGTGGGGGACGAGATCAGAGAAGTTGAGAAGCTGTCATTCTGCTGGGAAGCCTTTCGAGCGAGTATGATGGAATGGTGAAGATCATCGAGGCTCGTGGAAACGTGAAGGTTTTTTAAGCGAAGGAGTTGCTGCATCGCGAGTTCGAGAATATCAGGAAACCCGAACACGTCGAAGATGCCTTCAAGAGTGAAGTTCGAGGAACGCACGGTCGTTGGAGGCGAAACCCCAAGTTTGGACCTCAAGGAAGGCGAGGCGATGGTGTTCAGGGGCCACGAACCGACAAGACGAATGGTGACCGCGTCCGCGGCTACGAATGCTATCAGTGGGGTCACAAGCGAAATGTGTGTCCAAAGCGTCAACGACGAGGTGATCAAGTGAAAGCGGATCAGTATGTATTTGCTGTGTCGGGTGGAAGTGCTGACCCAGGTATGTGGATCATGGACAGCGGTGCCAGTTCGCACATGTCCAACAGCATCGACGATTTCGAAATGATCCGCGAAATAGATCATAAGTTGGATGTGATAGTGGCCAATGGTGAGAATCTCAAGGTTCAAGGTGTTGGCAGCGTCCGGCTTGCATTGCCAGGTAGAACATCGATGGTCATCACGGATGTGATGTTGGTACTGCAGCTGGATCGCAAGTTGCTATCGGTACCTGCGTTGATTGCCAGGGGAGTCGAAGTTGGATTTGAGAAGAATGGGGCTAGCGATCGCACGTGGTGTTTGTGTTGGCAGGTTATTTGCGCTTGAGCTGGATGAGCAAGAAGCCCCCACAACGAGGCGCGTTCGGTCGAGACGGATGCGCAGACATGGCACGCACGCCTTGGTCACGTGGCGAGCAAGCGAATTTCGGCGGTCCAAAGGCAGTGTTTGGACGGAAATGTGGTCGGAAATGGTTCTGAAGATGGATATCCCTGTGCCGGGTGCGCGTATGGRAAGATGTGCTCAACCGGTTACGATCACRCATGGGGAAGTGTTGTGAAGACGAAGCGTGCGCTTGAATTAGTGCATGCAGATGTGGTCGGACCCATGGAAACAACGTCGAAGGGAGGCGCAAAGTATGCGTTGGTCATTGTGGATGACTGGTCGAGATACACTTAAGTGTACGCCACGAAGACAAAGGCCACGGTGTTCGAGAAGTTCGTGGAATTTAAAGAAATGATGGAGCAGCAGATCGGGCAGCACCTTGCCTGAATCAGATCCGACAATGGCGGCGAGTTTATCAACAGCAAGTTCTGGAAGCGCACGCGCTGACAACACATTTCTGTGTTGGGGTTGCTTTCCAATGTGTGTTATCTAGCTTCAACTACCTCTCCAAAAATGTTGCACCGTTCGGTTGCTGGCGTTTGGCTCGATGAAATGTGCTTGGGTGAAAATATAATATGCTGCACCAGTGAACAGCCACAACAGCCGCAGCTGCTGGTGCGAGCCGTTCCGCGAATGTGACGGCGTTTGTTGCTTCGCCAGATGGTCAAGCAGCGTGTGGGCCGATGCTGTCAATCTTGAGTGCCAGCGCTGGAATGCAGGCGTGGGGCAACGCCGCGTCCGGTTGATGGCGTGTCACCTCAAGTGTTAACGGAGAAGCACGGTGAGCTTGGCCCCGCGCTCCTAAACGTCGGACGTGGCGTTATGAAGACATTTCTATCTCCACGCGCCGTCGCCCAGCTGTCCAAGAGTTTGTGGACAGTCGTTCCCGCGCTTACCAACTCCTTTCGCGATTTCCCAGCCAACTTCGCGTAGTCGGCGGCCCTAGCCGTAAAGCCGGCCAACAGCAACATTCGCGCGGGCTTGCTCACCAAATCGAGCAGATCCGAGAGTTCGCGGCTGGATTACCTCGAGAGGCCTGGGGGGGAAAAATATCAAAACCCATCGCGTTCATGATATCCGAGGCCTCAAAGAACTTCACCATCGTCAACTTGTAGTACGTGTCGACAGAAATCTGGCCGGACGCGAGACCAGTGCGGCCCATGGTGAGCGACGCAACGCGTGGTGGCGAAGAACCAAAGCCTTGTTCGACCTTAGGCACGCGTGGCATCGCGAGTGGCGGACGTCCTTGGGACGCCGACGCCGTTGCACCTTCCTTCTTGCGTCCGTTGTCACGACTGCAACATCAGAGGGTGTCTCTTCCAACTTCTCACCCATGTCTTGGCTGGAAGACCCGGGCACACGCACCAGTTGTGACGAAGCGGGTCTTCAATTCGCGCTTCTTCGCGTCACATGGTTCGCGGCTGCCTGAGGGGGGTGCCTCGCTCTGCTTGCTTTTTCTCTTGACTTCACACTGTGTACCCAGACCGCGAAAGGAGTTCGGTCTTCACAATCCACGCGTGGGTCTTGCCGTGGAAGCACTCGCTGCTGTTGCTGCTTGGTGAACGCGTTCGATGGACTTGTCTTCAGCGACGAGTTCTGTTGGGGTCTTCTACCGCGGATACTTCGACGAGGCAGAAGCAGGTTAGTTGTAGGAGATCTAGTTAACTCCCTTGATAATACGCGTTCTCGTTCTTCGTTTACGTTAACGTGCCCTCAGCTTAGGCACGGGGGGTTAGTGAGAGTCTTCCGCTTCCTGCCGCGCTCACCTGCTTTGCCTGGCCTCCTACAGTGGGCTCAGTGCACTTGGCGGAGGCGAGGGACTTGAGTGGTTGCTGGAAAGTTTGCTCTGATTGATATGTTTACTCTGGACCTCTAACCTCTGACACTTTATATCCTGCCCTACCTGCCCTATCCATATGGGAGGTATTGATGAAGTAAATATACCGGGGTCGTACCGGAAAATATCTACCGACTACAAGGAATATTATGCTTATATATCTGCTCCTGTGGTCGTCCATCGTCCGGGTTTTCATGGAAAGTTCTAACGCCACTTCGCCACACCACTATCAACTTGGGGAGGGAGCCCGACTAAAGTGCGGAACTCAGGTCGGGGACAATTCATACCCCGCCTAATCAGATCTGGATTTATCTACTGCTACAGTGTTATGTATCTTATCTAGATCTGACGGGTGGAGGACAATATCGCATGTAAGGACTTGAAGCGATGTGACTGTGATGTGGTAAAATGAAGAGTGATCGTATTGATGCAATTGTTATCCTGCTCTGCTCATTGACACGTAGACGACCTAAAGATTCGAGAACGATTCTAGAATGAGAGAACATTCGACACACAAGACGTGATGGAGTTGAACTGTCACGTGCACAACATATGGTGAGTGTCTGGCACACGAGATGGGGTTCTTACACTCCCCCTCAGTTCAACGTCACTCCACTTGCATGAACCAATTCCGAGAAGCAAGGAGTGGGTAGCGGCTTGGTCAAATAGTCGGCAAGCTGTGTCTTCGAGGGAACATACTTAAACTGGATGACGTTGTTCTTGATGGCGTCGCGCAGGAAATGGTATCGCAAGTCGATGGGCTTGGCACGCGACTGATACCCGTCGTTTTCAGCCATGCTGATTGCAGCACGATTGTCGATCTTGATGACGATGGCGGCCGGGATGGAAACATCGAGTTCTTGTAGCAGCTGGCGTAGCCACATGACTTCTTGCGTCGCAGCCGAAAGTGCCATGTACTCCGCTTCGGCTGACGACRAAGCAACGGAATTTTGGCGCTTGGTCTCAAACACCACTGGACCACTTGCAACCAAAATCAAGATCCCTGATGTCGATCGCAGGGTAGTCAAGTCGCTTCCCCAGTTTGCGTCAACGAACGCATCGATTGCAAAGCCTTGAACGTTGCGACGATACACAATTTCAATATCTGTGCTACCTTTCAAGTAGCGCAGGACCCGAATCCCAGCATTCCAATGCGCTTTGCTTGGCTGATCGAGAAACGGTGACAGGGCGTTCACTGCCACACAGATGTCCGGGCTTGTTGCGTTTGCCACATACAGCAGAGCGCCAATAAGCTGTCGATAGCGCTTCGCTTCAATTCGTGGACTGTCGTCGTGGTCAAGACAGTTGGCGGGCAACGGGTTGCGGACGGCGTTAGCGTCAACTTGACCAAACTTCTCCAATCGCTTGGCAATGAACTGCGACTGGAACTTTCGCAACACCCCATTGTGCAAATTGTAGTCGACTTGGATTCCCAACACGTACTTCACATCACCAAGCTCCTTGATAGTGAACTTCTCAGCACGCTTCATCTTGACCAGCTCTGCATCCGCGTCATTCACACAACCGATCAGTAGGTCATCCACATAGAGGACCAAATACACTGGCTTGTCACCACGCTTGACGAACATGCATGAATCCGATAGACATGGTGTGAATCCAATCGACATCAACACCTCGCGAATTGTCTTGTACCATACGGCTGCTGCTTGACGAAGACCGTAGATACTCTTCCGTAGTTTGCAAACCATGTTCGGGCTGATCCGAATCCCTTCTGGCGGCCGCATGTAGACATCTTCTTCCAGTTTCCCATTGAACAATGCGGTCTCAACGTCGAATTGCTTCATCTTGAGCTTCCGCTGGCAGCATAGAGCCAGGAAATGACGAACACTGCTGAGTGATGCCACCGGCGAGTATGTTTCTTTGAAGTCGACCCCAGATGTCTGCGTAGAGCCTTGAGCCACGAAGCGGGCTTTGAATCTGGTGATGTTGCCATTCTCGTCACGCTTGACGGCAAACACCCACTTGCATCCAACTACCTTCACACCTTCAGGGCGTCGAAGTGTTTCCCATGTGTGATTGATGTAGTGCGAACGAATCTCGCGTCGAATTGCTTCTTTCCACTCCTTCGCATACGGTGACTGCATTGCTTCGGCGTATGTTCGCGGGATGTCGACCTGCATTACTGATAGAGCAATTTCATAGCCTTCTTCAAATCGCATTCGTTTCGATGATGGCGCCACTTCATCCAGACATGTTTCACATGGTCGAGTTGTGGTTGCTCTTGGCACTGTTTGCTCTGATGTCGCGGATGGTGGTAACGGTGGCAGTCAGCTTCAATGTGCTCAGACGGAGGAAGTGCAAGACGTACTCCTGGGAGACTCTGGTTCATTGCAGCAGGCAAAGCAACCCGTGAACTTGCATTATCAACGCTGGCTCGTGATCGCTCACGTTGCGAGACGACGAGTTCTCGTGCCGTAGTTGGAGCTTGCAGATCGTGTCGAGCTGTTGTCAGCGAGCTGGTATCACGTCGAACGGCTGAACAATGGCGTCTGGGCGAGTAACCGTGGCAATATCGTTCGGATGTCGAGGAAAAATTGCATACGAACCTCCAAACACGAGTTGGCTGTCACTATCCCCCCTGTTTCCGACACACGATGATATCCAATCTGATTGGCTTCATCTCTAACCACGAGTGACATATGCCGATTGACTATCTGGGTTTCTTCATCTCCCGACGTTCGAGGCAAGTGCGGAACAACCTGGTTGCCATCATCTCGCGCTCTGTGATCGTCTTCCACTTCCATTTCCACGTCAACAGCAAGTTCTGGAGCGATGGTCGGCTCATCTTCGACATCCATTTCGCTTGATTGGTCCGACGGCATCGCAGACGTTGGCGTTGGCTTTGCGTTCTTGTCATCGCAATTAMAATCGGTGCCAATTGTTGGAAGTAGTGCCATYGTATCGGTTGSTACGTCTTCGTATCCATTTGGGGRCCGCTCGTTGAGCTTGATGCTGCGAGTGACGACGATACGCTCGTCTTCTTCATCCCAGACGCGGTACGCGTTGCTTCCCTCTGCGTAACCAAGAAAAATGCATCGATGAGCCTTGCGATCAAGGCACGGCGCGACTTGTCAACAAGCGCCAAAGCCGCGCATGTGCAAAATGGAAGGCTTAGATCCCCACAAGAGTTCGTAAGGTGTGATGTTGCTGCGAGCTGTGTTCGGAAGTCGGTTGCGCGTGTACGCAGCTGTCTTCATTGTGTGGCGAAGTGGCGTTGAACTGAGGGGGAGTGTAAGAACCCCATCTCGTGTGCCAGACACTCACCATATGTTGTGCACGTGACAGTTCAACTCCATCACGTCTTGTGTGTCGAATGTTCTCTCATTCTAGAATCGTTCTCGAATCTTTAGGTCGTCTACGTGTCAATGAGCAGAGCAGGATAACAATTGCATCAATACGATCACTCTTCATTTTACCACATCACAGTCACATCGCTTCAAGTCCTTACATGCGATATTGTCCTCCACCCGTTAGATCTAGATAAGATACATAACACTGTAGCAGTAGATAAATCCAGATCTGATTAGGCGGGGTATGAATTGTCCCCGACCTGAGTTCCGCACTTTAGTCGGGCTCCCTCCCCAAGTTGATAGTGGTGTGGCGAAGTGGCGTTAGAACTTTCCATGAAAACCCGGACGATGGACGACCACAGGAGCAGATATATAAGCATAATATTCCTTGTAGTCGGTAGATATTTTCCGGTACGACCCCGGTATATTTACTTCATCAATACCTCCCATATGGATAGGGCAGGTAGGGCAGGATATAAAGTGTCAGAGGTTAGAGGTCCAGAGTAAACATATCAATCAGAGCAAACTTTCCAGCAACCACTCAAGTCCCTCGCCTCCGCCAAGTGCACTGAGCCCACTGTAGGAGGCCAGGCAAAGCAGGTGAGCGCGGCAGGAAGCGGAAGACTCTCACTAACCCCCCGTGCCTAAGCTGAGGGCACGTTAACGTAAACGAAGAACGAGAACGCGTATTATCAAGGGAGTTAACTAGATCTCCTACAACTAACCTGCTTCTGCCTCGTCGAAGTATCCGCGGTAGAAGACCCCAACAGAACTCGTCGCTGAAGACAAGTCCATCGAACGCGTTCACCAAGCAGCAACAGCAGCGAGTGCTTCCACGGCAAGACCCACGCGTGGATTGTGAAGACCGAACTCCTTTCGCGGTCTGGGTACACAGTGTGAAGTCAAGAGAAAAAGCAAGCAGAGCGAGGCACCCCCCTCAGGCAGCCGCGAACCATGTGACGCGAAGAAGCGCGAATTGAAGACCCGCTTCGTCACAACTGGTGCGTGTGCCCGGGTCTTCCAGCCAAGACATGGGTGAGAAGTTGGAAGAGACACCCTCTGATGTTGCAGTCGTGACAACGGACGCAAGAAGGAAGGTGCAACGGCGTCGGCGTCCCAAGGACGTCCGCCACTCGCGATGCCACGCGTGCCTAAGGTCGAACAAGGCTTTGGTTCTTCGCCACCACGCGTTGCGTCGCTCACCATGGGCCGCACTGGTCTCGCGTCCGGCCAGATTTCTGTCGACACGTACTACAAGTTGACGATGGTGAAGTTCTTTGAGGCCTCGGATATCATGAACGCGATGGGTTTTGATATTTTTCCCCCCCAGGCCTCTCGAGGTAATCCAGCCGCGAACTCTCGGATCTGCTCGATTTGGTGAGCAAGCCCGCGCGAATGTTGCTGTTGGCCGGCTTTACGGCTAGGGCCGCCGACTACGCGAAGTTGGCTGGGAAATCGCGAAAGGAGTTGGTAAGCGCGGGAACGACTGTCCACAAACTCTTGGACAGCTGGGCGACGGCGCGTGGAGATAGAAATGTCTTCATAACGCCACGTCCGACGTTTAGGAGCGCGGGGCCAAGCTCACCGTGCTTCTCCGTTAACACTTGAGGTGACACGCCATCAACCGGACGCGGCGTTGCCCCACGCCTGCATTCCAGCGCTGGCACTCAAGATTGACAGCATCGGCCCACACGCTGCTTGACCATCTGGCGAAGCAACAAACGCCGTCACATTCGCGGAACGGCTCGCACCAGCAGCTGCGGCTGTTGTGGCTGTTCACTGGTGCAGCATATTATATTTTCACCCAAGCACATTTCATCGAGCCAAACGCCAGCAACCGAACGGTGCAACATTTTTGGAGAGGTAGTTGAAGCTAGATAACACACATTGGAAAGCAACCCCAACACAGAAATGTGTTGTCAGCGCGTGCGCTTCCAGAAC
>NSDO01000027.1:351936-391439 GCA_002286825.1 Lagenidium giganteum
GCGAACGTATGAACAGGAAGAAGCTAGCTAGACGGCGGGTGAAGCGGAACAATCAAAAAGTCTATAATTATGCGCGTGATGATGCATGACACCGAATCGCTTTACTGGCGCGTGATGGACTGCACGCGCTGCGTGCTGGTCCATGGCTGCGAGAACACGCGCACACTGTAGGTGCCGCACTCGCTTGTCTCGGTATTGCAGTCGCGTGCGACCAACGTCTGGTTTCTCAGCCGCGAGTATTAACTTAAATGAAAATTTTATGCCACGCAATCCGCATTGCCTGGCGCGCATCACGCTGTGCGGGATTTGTTTGATCCATCGGAATAGAATCTAGATCTTGATGTATGTATTGAACAATGAGCGAGGACATTGAAACGCGCGCAAGGGACATCAAGCTGCTGGGCCATGATCGTGACAACGTTGTAACTTTGCTTAGTGACTCGGATGCGGTGGAATCCAATGTTATTGGGCTATCCTCAGGCTACGATGGAGCATGATGTCTTTGAATTGCTGTGAGTAGCATGCGTTGATTCAGCCCCAAAGACTCTAGTGCTGCTGCCGGTTCCGCTTGGGCCGTTCCAATTGACGTCAGCTGGGCTTTCGCGTCGAGCAGGCCACTAGCAAGCCTTGTATGGCCGCGCCCATCTGTCCAAGCACCAAGCCAAGTGAACGCACCGGTGATTGGAGGCTCTAACTTTGATGTCGGCAGGGCAGCGAGTTTGGAAACAACAAACCGCTTTCGGATTTCGTCACACCACGTGATCAAGATACTGGTCAGCTTAGATGATGACGTTCCAGGAAGAACCTCTCCAAGCGCGACATGAAGCGTTTTATTCACGCAGTGCTCAATGCCGAACTGTAATAGATCTCGAACATACAGCAACAGCGTGGTGGCGAGTGCGTGTACGAATTGTGATGACTGTAGCCGAGCTTCAAACAGCGCGAACAACTGTGAAGCAAAGCGCTCTTGGATTTCCTTTACTTCCGGCACTGACGTGAGTGTTGGTGCCACAACGAACTGCGTGGGATCGGCCCAAGCAATTAGAACTCTGGCAACTTTTTGATCCGATGTAGACGTCTCCGCCAAGTATTCCAGCAAAGTTGCAAAGCACTCCATTGACCAACGTCCACGATGAGCGATCTCGTCAAGTTTGACGTGATATCGGATGATGCGTGCACTGCAGAACCTCGACAACTCGAATGGGACATTATCGCGGTCGTTGATACGAGGTTGGTTCCATTGCACACGGGGTCGAGTAGACGATAGATGTAGCCAGCCACCTCGTCTTCATTACGTTCGGTAGACTGTGGAAGCTGCAAAAACACAACGTCAGATGCATTAAATCGATTAACAATGAGTTGACAGGCGAGACTGTGCAACGGGTCAATCTCTTAGTCCAGTGCAGCGTCGAACACGGCAATCGATTGCCGCTGCCTAACTTTTAATCTTGTCAAACGCACCAACATAAAGTTGCCCATCCACTGGAGGTCGTCGTATCGAATACAACCGATGACGGAACTTTTTCCAATTGCAAGCGATTGCTGACTGATGAGGATACGGTTTCTCATAGCCTTTTTTGTTTATGTCGTGAAGATATGTGTTGTGATTACTCGTAAGTCCTTCAAAGTCATCGGTGGCGCTCTTTCCATTACCGCATTTCCTTCGAGTGCAGCATGGGCATGGTATTTCCGCTCCAGATTCTTTTGGAGGTGGCGATACCTTGCGTTATCGTCTTCGAAAAGCCGTGTGCTTGTCGACGTTTCCAGCTGATATCATATGCCTATGTAGTTTAGGGAGGTATTCATGCCGATCGCGGGATCATCAAGAAGGAAACTAGTGAAACGGCCAAGTAGCTCTTTCGTGACTTGATTTTGAGTCGAATTGTCTCCAAGCTCATTCGCGACGACTCACTTTTCTTCAGAAACTCATTGAATTTCTTTCTTGCATGCCTGTCTTTTGCGTCGGAAGTGGGACCCTTTTCCTCATCCATCAAGTTGCGGCAGCGCCGGGGCTTCTTGGTTGCTGCAGCATTGTCAGCCACGGCGGCATCCGTGGCATTAGCGTTCATGGCAGCGTTAATGACTGCACTGCACAACTTCAAGTTGTGAAGTTGTCAACTTGCATGCCTCCCGCTCGGTATAATACCGGTAAGCGACCTTTCCGAACAGTGACTGCAATTATTGTGGAAGAAGAGGTGTTCTCATTTACCATCTCACCACCTCGTTCACGCGTTCACCAGACGTCGGACGTGAGCTGGTACCTTGTGCCAATTAATTGGTACCATTTACGTGCCCACTGGACACCATCAATGATGATGGCCAACGGTCAGTCAATGCTACGGCGAGGTCTAGCTCAGCTGGCGTATGCGCCTCCGCCACCAGCACCAACCAGGCGCGTTGTCGTCACTGGGCTGGGAGCTGTGACGCCCTTTGGTGTGGGTCTGGAGCATTCGTGGAATGCTCTCTTGGCCTCTGAATGTGCGATCAACGTGAGGAGCTCATTTGTGGTAATTGGTGACGGTCGTCGATGAGAAGCTAACGGAGGGCTGCCACCACAGACAATCGACGCGTTTGATACGACCGGGCTCGGATGCACGATCGCTGCGCAAGTTCCCCGTGGTGACGCTGCTGCGCACCACTTCCGCGCCAACGATTGGATTAATCCAAAGAATCAGCGCAGCCAGGAAGTAGATTTTATTGCCTTTGCCATGGCAGCAGGTGAGCATAGCAAACATGAAAGACAGCTCGATCGTTCGCACAGACACACGCTTGTCTGTGCTATGGTATGATGATGGTGATGACGGTGGGGGCACGCAGCGAAGGAAGCGATCCAGGACTCGGGCTGGTCGCCGTCGTCAGACGAAGAACGAGAGCGAGCAGTAAGGCATCAATCAATCTCACGGAGCGTCGATGGAAGTTTGTTCCACGTTACATCTCTTGGGCAGGGTGTCGCTGTGGGTGCAGGCATCGGAAACATTCAAGATATTGTCGACGTTGGACGACTTATCGACGAAAAGGTCAGTTGGCACGCATGAGCAGTGTGAAGGTGCTTGACAACCATTGAATCGATTGTATCCCGACAGAAATATCGCCGTGTATCTCCATTCTTCATTCCACGCATCTTGATCAACCTCGCAGCTGGTCACATCAGCATGGAATACGGACTGAAGGTACGATGGCTGTTGAAGCAGAGCTGGCTGGTTATCACTGAGTCCCTTTCATTCCATCTCAGGGTCCGAATCATTCTTGCGTCACGGCGTGTGCGACCGGCAGTCACAGCATCGGCGATGCCTTCCGCTTCATTCGTCACGGCGAAGCGGACGTGATGGTCGCTGGTGGTGCGGAAGCGTCTATCAACGCGATCTCGGTGTGCGGATTCTTGAGATCGCAAGCGTTGGCAACCAAGGTGAGCGAGGCCCCCGCGATCACTTCAAACATGAGTTCGTGTTATCATATTGTGATGCATCTGCACAGTTTAATGATCGACCAACTGAAGCATCGAGACCGTTCGACTCACGACGAGATGGCTTTGTGATGGGCGAAGGTGCTGGTGTTGTTGTCTTGGAGGAGTACGAGCATGCCAAGAGGCGAGGAGCGCGCATTTACGCCGAAGTTCGTGGTTATGGCTTGAGCGGTGACAGTCACCACATGACTGCACCCCCGGAGAATGGAGATGGTGCCAGGAGGTGAGATCGCGCCCACCGGATGGAGCTTGCTGTGCGCGAAGCTAACGTTACCGTTGTGGATATATAGAGCGATGCAAGCGGCATTGCAGCAATCTGGGCTCCAGCTGTCGGACATCGGATACATCAATGCACACGCCACCTCGACTCCCCTTGGAGATCGAGCAGAGAATGCCGCAGTGAAGACACTGTTCGGAGAACATGCGGAGCATTTGGGCATGTCTTCAACAAAGGTGGATGCTTGGCTCAAATTGTCGATTCCTTTGTCAACAACAACTCAATGGTGTATTCTGCAGGGAGCGGTTGGACATTTGCTGGGTGCTGCTGGCGCTGTTGAGGCAATCTTTGCGATCAAAGCGCTGCATCATGTGAGTTCAATCCAATGTACGCATGGTGAACTGCTCAACTGATGTTGCGAATTTCTGAATGTGTAGAATGTGATGCCACCAACCCTCAACTTGACTGAAACGACCGAAGAGTTCACTCTCAACTACGTGCCACGCGCTCCACAGGAGAAAGAACTTCGTGCGGTCATGTCCAACTCCTTTGGCTTCGGGGGGACAAACTCGGCCTTGTGCTTCTCGAAGTAGTTTCTTGTCGAGCGATTACGATGGTGTCAAGGATCATCGAAGTGGTCGCCTTGGTCATCGTGATGAAAATCTTTGGAGTCTGTTGGGCCACCCTCCAGCAGGGCGGAATGGCGAACGGTTGTTGGCCGGCGACTTGGAAGAACATAATCTTCAGCTCGATACTGATCCAACTTTTTTCGACACATCTGCAGCACGCATCGTTAGTCATATAGGTGACTGACTAATGTCGATTTATCTCAAAGCACCCGTACCGTGGCATCTCGTTCCAACCGCGTCTTTTCGAGCGTGAGCCGCTCAACTGCTGCTCGTAGCTCACGTTCTTGGCGGTAGAACTGCTGATGCTTCGAAATTGCGGCAGCGAGTTGGGAGCTGAGTTCCGTGACTTTTCGATCGGACTCGTCGCTTGCTTGCTCGCGTTCTGCAAGGAGATCCTTCACATCCGTCAGATCGCGAGCTTGTTGCTGCATCTGAATCTGCTGGTTAGACAGCTTCGCTTCCGCTTCTTGAGTGCTGCGCTCATATCGGTTTTTCTCATCCCGAAGAGCTGCCATTCTTGCTTTCAAACTCTCGATTTCAGCAATAAGGCGCACTTCAGCTCGTTCTCGCTCCATTCGGTATGCTTCAAGCGCTGAAGCACCCTCTTTTCGTGCTTGCCCAAGCTTGTATTCAGCGTGAGCAAGCTGGTCTTTGAGATCGCGATTCTGCTGATGAATTGTTTCCATCTCGTGAGAGATTTTTAATCCGAAATCTGCCTTAACTTTTGTGAGTTGATCAGTCAAAAGCTGAATTTTCCGCATCTTTTCTTCAGCGTCTTCTTTGGCCTCCCTGGCTTCGGTACGCCTCATATCCACTTCGCGCTCCAGTTGACCAATTCTTTCCTGAAACAAAGGGACGGTGAGCGACCACCAAAACTCCATCTGGGCAAACGAAGACAAACATTAAGCTCTTGACATCGGTCTCGGTATTCTGTGCGCAATTTTATCAGCTCATCTTCCTTCGCCCGTAGGTTATTCTCGTATTCTATCTCAGAATGATTTGCCTGCAAGAAACATCAGCTCACCAGTACATCACAAATGTGCGAGTTCATGTGCTCACCATATCGCGAGATTCCTCGGCCACCGCAGCTCGTTCAGCAATTTGACGAAGTTTTTTCTGTCAATTAGGCCGTCAGTCATGAATGAAGCTGCAAATATTAGGATCGCATTTTTCCACCTCAAACAAGTCAGACGCTTCTTGTGCACGCCTGCAGGCATCTTCAAACTGCTTTTCTGCGTCCTTTTGGTTTCTTGTCACGATGTCCTGTAAAACAGCATCAGTCGAAGTGATGCGCCAACCATTGCGGGAAATGGAAAGACACATACAACTTTCGTGCGAAGCTGAGCAACTTCGGAATGGAGACTTTTTATCTCGTGCTCGCGGTTGCTAAGTTCCGTGCGATATCGACGTGAAATGGAGTCCACTTCTTCATCTTTATTCCTCAAATGGGATTCAGTCTCGACGCGGAGCTTCTCCAGTAGGCGAGCAATTTCCCTGCGGGCTTGAGCCTCGCGCGTTGACAGCTATGAGGGTGTCAGGGCCTGATGGAAGTCCATCGCATGGTCTTCAGCGCTATTTAGCACATACCTGTTCTTTCTCCAGAAGAACCTCCTCAGCCTTTGTTTTGCAATCATTCTCAAGCTGGAGATAATGAGTGTTAGGTTGAATGGTACAGACGAATGGATAGCGGAGTCGAACCTCGGATACAGCGTCTTCACGCGAACAATATTGACTCAACTGTTTCTCCATACTGTTCATCACCGCAAGCATGCCTTCACAGTCGCTTCGCACCGCATCCAGCTCGACTTTCATTGATCGATTGGACTCTTCGATCTCGTCTATGTGTCGTTCTTTTGCTTCGATGGCGGAGTTAAGTTCCCTCAACCGATGACACACATTCTGGTAGCGAACGGAAAACGATTCGTCTTTTCGATCGGCGTTCTTTTTCACAGTGTTCACCATAACCTCGTAGTCAGCAAGTTGCCCTTCAAGCTTAATGTGCTCGGCGCGCAATGCTTCTTGCTGCTCTAGCATCACCTCCTTATGACTTTCCAGTTGCGCGACCATGGCAGCATAGCGCTGTACTTGATTTTCACAGTGGTTCTTTTCATTCCGAATGATTTCACAGGAGTCCCGCAATTCTTGCAGAGCGATCGTCGCGTGATTAAAGTTCTGCCCCATCACGACCAACTGCTGATCGCGATCTGCCACGTCTGTCCTCAGAGATGTCAACTCTTCATCTTGCAACGAGACTTGCTCCATCAGCATGTTATTTTCCTGCATCGCAACGCGCCAATCAAGTGGTCAGTGTTAACCGAACAAGTGGCATGGGGAATGCACGCACAGGCACGTCACTGTACCGCCATCAGGACATCGATCCGCTCTGTGATGTCAATAACGTAATCACCAGTCTCGTGGCTGAGCAGCATCTCATCGTTCAGAATGGACGTTTCTGTGCGTTCGTGCTGCTGCCGAAGCATTGCTTTCTCTGCTGCAGCCTCGAGCTCCCTGGGTCATGCACATCCAGTCAAACACGATGTCGTTCTGAGGCAAGGCCACTAGCAAGGACCACCTACTGACGTAGGGCCGAATTTTCTTTCGCAAGGCTTTCTGCGCGTGCAGCAATCCGATTCAGCGCTGCGCGATTCTCATTCACTAGCGCTTCCTGCTCGAGCATGTCGCCGTCAAGCAACTCCACGCAATAGCAACATATCAACCCTGGCTTCACCCACCATCTCCTGGATCTTGACGTCATACGCCTGGAAGAGTGGGTTCATGAAGTCTGACGACGTCAACCAAGGCGCCATGGCCGCGTCTTCTTCATTCCCGCCGCCACCGCCGCTGCCATCCGGTGGCTCTGTCAGCGCATTGAGCCGATCCAGCTCGCCGTGCTTGTGCAGCAGCTGCCGCAGCTGGTTCAGCAGACGCTGCACGTATCTCGCCAGGAACTCCTTCTCTTCCGTCAGCCGCAGCACTTGCACTTCCAGCTCCCGCGTCAACGCCGTCGCCGCCACCGCCGGCATCTCGTGCGGCGCCACCGGGTGCGCCACCGCTGGCGGGATCAGCGGCGCCACGGCCACCGGCGCACGCTGCTGCACATCATCGTTCACACCAGTAGTAGTAGTAGTAGTATGGCGTGCACCGCCACCCGCAAATCCAGTGGCGCCATGCGCCAGCAGCCGTCGCGAGCGTGCTGCTTGAGGGCCGCTTTCTTCCATCCAGCGCCTCTCTCTATCTAATAGCAGAAGTATCTGTCTGTTGGTGGTGCAAGTGGATGTTGAAGAAGCAGGGCAGCGGCCAGGGTGGTGGCCGGGGTGGTCGGTCCGCATGGGGGGGCGTGAGGTTTTGAGGTTTTAGGGGCCGCGGGGCCACCCAAGCGTCAGCCGCCTGCCCGGCGGTGCAAGCCCAAGGCGAGCGCGGCAAGCGAAGCGCGGGCGACGAGATCATCGACAGCACCAACGCCCAAGCCAAGGCAGACGCAGAAGAAGCAGAACAGCACGATGCCCGAGCGGGAGCTGGCGGCGGACGACCGCGCGGCGATCGCGGACAAGCTGCGGCGCGCCGGTGGCGCCACCAAGAAGCAGGGCGACGGCGGGCGCAAGCTGTTGCACTGGACGCCGCAGCAGTGGAAGGAGTTCGAGCGCGCGCCGCAGCACTGCAAGCGCGTGGCCAGCGCCAAGTTGGTGCCGATACGCGCGCCGCTCTCGTCGATGTAAGCGCTGCGGGATCGAGGCGGGTGGATTGACATGTGGATGTGGATCTAACTGATGACGGTCGTGTGGTCGACACAGCTATGAGATTCACTATGGCGGCAACGGCAACTACACGCCGTCGGCCTTGATGGAGAAGCTGATTTCGAGCGCGAAATCCGGAAACGTCATCAGCATTGGACTCGTGGTGGACGCCACGGGGGATGACAGCTTCTTGTACGACCAGAGGTGAGCAATGGCGCTGCTTTGGTTGTTGGTGCGTGGTGGACGACGAACAAAGGTTGACAGGTGCCGATGGAACAGGGAGTGGGATGACTGGGACGTGCAGTACGTCAAGCTGCCCGTGCAGAGAGCAGCTGACGTGTCCGGCAATGAGCGCGCGGAGCTGGACGACCGCCTTCTGTCGGCGTTCTTCACGACGATGGAGAAACACGGCAACGGCGAGATGAAAGACATGGACGTCGCTGTCTATGGCTATGGCGCCAGTGGATACAACACTGTGGGATTCCTCATCGTCAGGTACGACTAGTCGATCACCTCAACTCGTCGCGCGAGCGTGTCGCACTCACCGGAGCGCCATGCATGGTTGCCTTTGTTTGGGTCAGCTACCTGGTCGAATACTGTAACCTGAACTTGGACAGCGCCATCAAGGAGTTCACGGATTCGTGTCCGTCTGGCATCTACTCGCGCTACTACGTCGAGGTGAGTTTGGAGATGCGCGATCATTCTCTTCAGACGAGTTGCTCACCGAAGAGTGGTTTATTACCGCAGCGATTGTACCGAAAGTACTACAGCACGCTTCCGTCTTCAACGTCGCACTTAAGTTGCCCTGCTCCACCGGGCTGGGATTCCGAGGCTGCAGATGATAGCAGTGCCAAGATTGGACCGGATGTTCTCACGGACGCAGACAAAGCGCATGTTTTCGTGAGGAAGCAGCGACGCCCGTCATCGACCGCAACCACGCCTGTCGGAAATGGACGACCCACGTATACTCCGCCCGTGTATAAACCCCCAATGTACATCCCACCGGATCGTGAGGACCTGAACACGCGTTCAGCGAAGCGCCGGAAGATTAGATCGTGGGTGGATGAAGTGGAACCACTGTCACTTGGAGAAACGCTCGACACTAGCTCTGAGGAACACGAGCGTATCACCAAGGCACTGGAGAAACTTACAGGTGTTGAAGGCTTTCCTGGCTGTGAGGTGAGCATGGTGCGGGGTTATTCGCGACGATCTTCAACAGTGGCTGAAGTGTCTACATCCATCTTCGTATACGACAGGCTGTGTCACTGACAGCAACCCACACAGCAGAAGGTGCCTACAAGCAAAAAGGCTGTTTGTCCAAGGCGTATTTGGTCACTTGGAGAGCTCGAGGGTAAGAAGATCTGGATGATTGGTCGTGCGATCACACAACTGAGAATTTTTTGTCGCAGCCGGCGCTGCATGCTGTTTGCTGCTGCCGATGGAACGTACCTTGTTTCTCGTGACATGTCCCTGACAAAAGTGAACGTGAAATTCGCTCGGCGCCGGGCTCCGGTAAGTGACAATGATGGCAGAAAGCGTGGATTTCGGGTTGATTCTGATGATCTCGTCAACCAGGCGGAGGCTCAAGTGAATACGCTGATCGATGGCATTTTGGTCGAAGACCAGGACCATGACACGAAGGTATCACGCTTTCTCGCATTCGATATCGTCTTCCTCGAGGGCACGCCTATTTGGCAAAAGAAGCTCGAGAAGAGATTACAATGTCTGCAGAACGAGGTGATCTTGCCACGAAAAAACGTGAGTTCTCGCTTCTTTTGGCCAGGCTTCGTATCATGAGCGACAAAAATCTTACTTCGTGTGTTGCGATGATCAGGACAAGTCGTTCGACTACAACCTCGAGCCATTTCGTTTGCGAATGAAGGATCATTTCCGTCTACAGAAAACGGAATACCTGTTGCAGAAGTTCGTCCAGAGCATCACACACGAGGTCGATGGTGTGATCTACACACCTACGGAAGCTGCGTATAGTGTGGGAGGTTTCGAGAGCGAAGAACCGATCTTCAAGTTTGTTGCGAGTGAGTGTGGCAGTGGGATTCCGGGGCTTGATGGCAGCATCTCGGAACGGCGGCTTCTCCAATACATCCAGTCCATCCCACAGAAGTAAAGTAGACACGGGCGGATTGATGAGAAGAAGCAAGCACAGTCAGGGCAGAGACACAACGCAGATACGATGCGATTTGAGTCCACAGCAGCAGCCAAGCGTGGGACCGGTGGAGAGAGCAACAGGAATGGTCAACAGAGGTTGTGTATAAAAGTGCTTTGTTACTTCACAATGGTCCAATGCGTGCAGGACCCGGTCAACACGGTGATGCAAGCCCTCACACATTCTTCTTCCGACTCGAGTTCGCACGGTAGTTCTTGCGGCCGTAGCGCGATTTCTTCCGTGGAGATCCACTGGCAGACTTGGGGCTCTTGGGAGACTTGAGGTCACTCGGCGGCTGCGGAATGCCTTCGTCCTCGAAGTCTCCGTCGCCGTCGCCACCGGATCCAGATGAGTCCATACGAACCAGCACACCATCATCCTCTGCAAGGCCCGAGTCGCTCGCGCTGCGATGACTCCGTGCAGACGCCGACGGAGACAGAGATGGCTCGGCGCTGTGACGCCTCGTGGTAGCGTCTGTCTTCGGCCTTCGCCGGATTTCATCGTCGCTGTCAGCGTCCACTGCAAGTAAACCGCGTGACTTGGAGGAGGAGGAGGAGGAGGGGGATGAGGACGTCCTAGCCATTGCTGTCGCAGCAGGCTTGTCGTCGTGGTGGTGACTGCTGCTGCTGCTGGTAGCGGTGGTGATAGTGGTAGACGCACTAGCGGCACTGGTGCGAGCCTTGTGCGAGTCCGTCGGGGCGACGGATGCCGATGCCGATGCTGCTGCCGTCGCGCGCGGTGAGCGCATGACGACCGCCTTCTTCACCAGACAAGCCTCGCCCACGTCGTCGTTGTCGTAGCGCGCCGTCACGAGCGGCACTTTGTCCTGTTCAAACCAGCCTTCGTTGTCGTCGAGCATCGCGGCTTTGCTCTTTGCCAGCCGTGAGCTATCGTCGGACGGGAACATCCAGTGGCAGCAGCGTCCACATGAGCTCCCCATCGCCGTCGCCTTGGTCGCGTGGTTGTTCGCTCCAGCGTTGGCACTCCAGCCGTGCGCTCGGTGTGTCCTCGCTCGCTGGGAACGCCAGGGACCGATGGGGATCTTTGGCCAGGCGCGACTGCTCGGGCCGTCTGGTTAACCGCCCGACGACGCCGACGGCTCCACCAGCGGTAGCGGCGGCACATGGCGCGACGCTTGGATCATTAAAAGCGCTTCTCCTGACCGGGTGGGCACAGAATGACGCACTCGATGTCCTTGAGCTCCTTGTAGTTGATAACGAGCTTCGGGTTGTTTGGGTCGAGTTTCCGGGCAGTCTCGAAGTCGGCAGCGGCCTTGGCAAAGGCACCGACGGCCTTGTACGCAAACGCCCGGCGGAAGTACGCGTTGGCGTTGTGTGGGTTGTGCTGAAGAACGAAGCTAAAGTCGCGCAGCGCGTCCTCGTAGCAGTGCTCGAGTTGCAGGGCCTTGGCTCGCTCGTGGACATACGACAGCTTAGCATACGCGTGGTCGAGCTGATCGGACGCGTCCACGTGCTGCAGCGCGAGCGTGAAGTAGTCGATCGCGGGCGTGTGGTCCAAGCGCAGTGCGTACGACAGACCAATGTGGTAGTACCTGTGCTCAAGCAAGACATAGTGTCAGTCCTGAAGCAGCAAGAGTGGATATGACGGGGCGCTGTGGCACGTACAGGTCCGAGAGGATGGCGGGCGACGGCTTGTTGGCGAGAGCCGAGTTGAGATATTCGAGGCACTGCTCCGGCATGTCTTCATGGTAGCAGCACAAGCCAATGAAGTACAGCAATCTGTTGGACGACACAGCACGGAGCAGTGAGTCAGTATCACTGATCGACGCCAACAAAAAGACATGGAGAACGTACCTCGCATCCGTCGGGTTCTTGCGCTCCGCTGCATGCAGATCCGGCAGTGCGTGTGTGTACATGCGAGTCTCCATCAAGCAGAGACCGCGATGGAAGAGGAAAACGTCGTTGTATGGTTGCAGCTTGATGCACTCCGACAGGTCACGGATGGCGTCGTCGTGCTGGCCGAGACCGCGGTACGCCATGGCCCGCGTATTGCGCACGCCTCCCATGTCGAGCACGCGCTGGTCTTGAGCCAGTGCCATAGCGGCTGTGCACCCAGCCACGGCCTCCTCGAACTGCTCCATTTGCAGAAAGCATACGCTTCGCAAATACAAGTCCATGGCACCTGTGGCCGCATCTGGTGCGTTGAGGTCGATGGCGCGAGTGAAGTCATCGATCGCAAGCGGATATAGCCCCAGGTCGAGCAGCACCAGCGCACGTGCCTCGTACAACAGCGGTTCGTTGGCCAGTTCATCGATGGCATCGGTCAACAGCGTCAGCGCTTCGTCGTGCCGCTCAAGCAAGTGCATGGATAGTGCCAGGTGATACTTCACTACCACGCTCGTGCGCTCCACGGTGTGGACGTCGGTGAAGATCGTCCGGGCCTCTTCATGGTGCTTGCGCAGCTGGGTGATCATGGCCATACCGATCTGGTACTTGGTGCCTGACGGACACAGCGTCCACGCCATTTCCATATCGGCATACGCTGCATCGAGCTGATCCTCGGCGCTTAATCCAGCGCCAGCGACCAGGCCGGTGTGATCCATAGCTGATCCTGCAGTCGCTGCAGTTCCAGGTGCTGGTGTGTTCGCCCTATTGCCACCGACACTGGCTGATGAAGCCGCTGCTGTCGCTGTAGACGATGTCGATATCTTATCAGGCACAGCGTTGGGCGGTTGCCCTGGTCCGCCGGTGCCCGCGGGATCGGGATCAATCTTGAGCAAGTCGAGCGACAGCGCCAGTCGCACTGAGCCGCGGTAGAAGTACGCCTGAGGGTCCTTGCCATCCAGCTTGATGCATTTGTTGAAATCTAGCAAGCACTGGCGCGCAAACTTGTCACCTTTCTTGTAAAAGCACGTGCCTCGGTTGCTGTAGTACGACGCGTTCGTGTCGTTGATCTGGATGGCGTTCGTGTAGTGTAAGATGGCGTTGTCGTAGTCACCGCCTTCAAAGTACGCCTGCGCCAAGAAGCTGAAGCCCGTTGGATTGCGCGTGTCGAGCTTAATAGCGTGTTGTAGGTCGTCGATGCACTTGGCCAAGTTGCCGAGACGCCGATAGCAGTTGCCACGGTTCTGCAGCGCTCGATACTCAATACGAATGCCGCTCGTGCCTTCCTCGAGCGCCTTGCTGAAGTCCACGATGGCTTCCTTGTAGAATCCTGCCTCGTACAGGACAAGCGCGCGGTTGAAATGGTGATTGCCCTTCTTGACGTCCATCTCGATGGCAGCTGTCAAGTCTTCCAACGCATCCACGGGACGGTTGAGCTTGCGATAGCACGCGCCACGGTTGGCGTAATAGATGGCACTGCGTTCATCCAGCACAATGGCCATGCTGTAGTCCTTGGCAGCGCTTTCATACTCATTGATAGAGCGGAAAGCGTTGCCTCGTGCCAGGTAGAACCGTGGCTGGTTGGTGCGGATCGCGATGGCGATGCTGAAGTTCTCGATGGCGCGCAAGTGATCCTCATATGACGATGCGTTGTGCGCGATTTCGATGCCCTTCTGGTAATAATCCACGGCCTGCAGGTCCTGGCCTTTGGCTTCCTGGGCAGTGTTAGCTTTTACGTGTCCAGCGCCGCTACCTCCTGCGGTCGCGCCGTGACCGTGACCTCGGTCATGGCCGTGGCTGGTCTGTCCGCGGGACGGTGGGCTAGTGCGACCACCATGGCCACCATTCGCTGCGTGTGCATGTGGGTCGTTCATGGCGACCTCAACCCAAGCCAGGCAGACGAAGAATCAGCGGCGGCCGCTCCAGCAATCAAATCAATGTCGTAGCAGCGAAACTAGGGCTGCGAAACGACTAGCTGTCCGAAACGCCTTCCGGTCACCGCGCTGGGTGAGTCCGGCGCGCTTGTACGTGCGCTGCAGTGATGCACGGACCTGGGACTGGACCTGGTGCATGAACGCCGTGGCCGGAGACGACACTCCTGGTCATCATGGCGATGCCGCTGCCCCTCGAGGGCGATGGCTTGATCGAAAACCTCTTCTACTTTCTATGGTGCAAGGACGACTTCGGTTCCGGTCCGAGCATCTTCATCCCGCACACGGTGCTCTACAAATCCACGCAGCCATCGGCCTGGTACTTCACGAGCCGCAAGTCGGGAAAGATCAAGCGTAAGGCCAAGATCAATCTCAATAACGCTCAGATAGAGCACGCGCTGACCAAGCGGAAGTCCGCGACCGATGTCGTGGCCTACCACCTCTACCTCAACGACCACAACAACGCCATCATCGAATACTTCGATATCGCAGCGCTCCAAGAGTTTCTCTACCGTCGAGAAAAGACACACAATGGGCTGCTGCAGCAGTTTGTGCTTCCCAAGGGCACGTCGCACGCCACGATCCGAGCGATCTGGTCCCCCAAGATCTGTCTGCTTGAGCGTAGGATCAACCACAAAAACCTGTACGACAAACGCTTCAGCGTCTACGAGCGCGCCGTAACGTTCGACGGCGCCGACCTGCACAGTCGACCGGAGCCCGTGCGTGGTGCTATGCTGCCGGGTGAAATCCAGCGACTGTGCGAGCAGGTCGTCGACCACGTGACACAGGTGTCGTACCACAAGTATCGCATCTCGCGGATGGTGCTCCACCTCAAGGTCGACGCCGACGACAAGATCTGGTTGCTCTGGTGCTCGTCATTACGGTTGCTCAACCTGCATGCGTTGTCGAATGCCAGCACACCAATCGTGCCACGGCCGCTCGACATGGTGTCCGACGCGACGGTGCCAACGCACATCAACTTCCGCCACCACCACCACTTGGACGATGCCCAGAAGGACGAGAAGCGCCGCGGGTTTGTGCTGTGCACGAGTTGTGGGAAGCTCACAGACCAGACGAAGATGCTGTCGACGAACTACAAGGCTGTGCTCGAACACTTCGCACGCTTCTTGTCCTTCCTGCGCGTGCACGTCAACGAGATGGAGCAAACAGCGATCGAGTGGCCGCCTGACGAACGACTCGTGCAGGCTGCGGGTGGTGTTGGCTTCGGCATCCTCCCACACATCGAACGCCCCGCTGGCGGTGGTGGCAAGGCCAATCGCACCACGACGCTCACGCCGAAGGAGCTCGTTGTGCCGCCGGTCATCCAGTATCTGCATCCGAATCTGAGTGCGCAAGACCTAGAACGTCACCGGACTGACCCGATCTTCTTGCACAAGCCCGTGCCCGTGTGTGAGAGTTGCTGCCTCGTGTACGCTGACTTCACCACGTCAGCGCTCGAGGTGAACACGCTTCGGATATCGGCGTCCGTGCCGCTGATCATGCGTCCTCAACGTGAGGTGTCCGAGCTGCGCAAGCGACTCGATCCGCTCGAATCCATCGAGTTAACGGCGCGTGGGGTGCCTGGCAGCAGCCCCAAGAGCACGGCAAAGAAGAAGCCGCCGGCGTCTGCGTGGAAGCCCATTCCGTCGTCCACAACCACGGATCGTCAGCAGATCAAGCGAAAAGTACTGCCTACCGCCCTCAGCAACCTGCCAACGGCTCCACAACTACCATTGCGGATCGACAAACTGGACGAGATCGCGGCGCATTCGCCGGCGTTGTCGCTATTCCTGCAAACCGAGGACGTTGGGCCCGAGAAGGACATGCGAAAGCGCGAAGAGAGCTTCTTCCGCGACCTGTACCACGACAAGGACCTGGAGAAGCACCATCCACTGCATCACATGCTGGAGAGTGCGACGCGGCTGTCGCATGCGAAGAAAGACTTGCATTCGATCAAGACGCACATGGGGAAGACACAGCAGCACACTCAGTCCATGAGTGCCTTGCCTGACGTGCAGGTCAAGAAGGCCTTCAAGAGTCCGTATCGCGTTGTGCAGCGTCTGCCAGACGAGCGCGGCGAGCCAACCAAGGCAGCGACTACAATCAAACATCGATCCAAAGGACGCCAGGCAACCAAAAACAAAACAGGCGCTACAGCACATGCGAGCGATGCTGTGGCTGAAGGGGATGAGCACGACGAGGACGAGGGAGACGACGGGGGCAACAAACGCGCCATGCGATTCATCAGCACGCGCGAAAATCGCGCATCTAAAGACTACCAGGACTTCCTCTTTGCTGCTTTGTCAGACGCCCAAGCACAGGTAAGCTAGTTGTTTGGCGTTCACCTTGTGATCGGATGGGTGGCTCACATTGTATTTCTGTTATTGTTGGCTTCCAGCTTGAAGAGGCCAACGGTCTCACGGCGCTGGTGGATTTGCCCCAAGAGGACGAGGATGAAGTCGACCATCGAGACAACGGCGTTAATGACGAGCAGTCGGAAACAGAAGCAGAGGGCGGTGATCATCCGGAAATCCGAGGCGACGAAGCATCGACACCATCGGAGCGAGATCGAAGAAGCATGGATGTCCATGAAGAGATTGACGCTGAGGAAAGAGAAACGAATGAGGATGAGTTCGACAAACTGCCAGAAAGCGACCACACTGATATTCATGCACCAGAGACTCAAGTAGCTGACGAAACAGATCCGATGTCGCTGCCAATGCTATTCGATCGCGACGACGAAGAAGCCATGCAACTGCAGGAAGTGATGACCGAGATGATTGCCGAGGTGGCCACGCACGAGCCGTGGGAGTCTAGATACCTCAACACGCCGATGACCGTCGAAGAAGACGAGCGATTTGGCGGTGGTCCGAGTGTCGTACATTCGGCCATCACGTCTGTTGTGCCAGAAGAGGAGGAGGAGGGCAAAGATTGGCGTGCGCTGCTAGAATCCGTCCACGAGGAGCTTGTTAAAGGCGTGGTCACAGCAGCGTCCGTGGATGGTGATCCCTTGCCATCCTGGGGGGTGGGGTCGCCTCACTTACCGACAGCAGTTGAGGCGAGTCCTAATGCTAGTGCCAGTGCTAGTGCAAGCGTTAGTGCACCGAGCAAGGATAGCGAGAGCGACGTGAGTGACGGTGACGCGCTGCTGCACGCTGCCGATCTCGTAACAGGACTCGATGAATCCGACAAAACCACGCCGACAGCCGACCACGCACAAGCGCCGGAGCGGATAGATGGCGAAAAATAATAATCATATTGCTAGGCTTCCTACGTCACGCTGTGCATCTTGCTAAAGCGCGCCCGTGCTTCGACGTACTCAGAGTACGAGTCGCGCTTGCGGAAGAAGCTCGTGTTTTTATCGCGGTCCATGATACGCATCTCTTCGGTGAAGTCGTGCGTCTCGAACTGTGTCGACTTGACAGGCGATTGGTCGCACGGGATGCCCCGCAAGATGCCGTCCATGTGGCTGCGCTTGGCTGCTGGAATATGCTTGCGCGGCGGTGCATTCACAGCGTCACCGCTGCTCTTCTTGGCTTGCAGAGCTAGCTGCAACTCACTTTGGTTGTCAGCAGCACCTCGACCGTTCAGACTACCATCTTGGTTGATGCGACCGGGACGACGCGGCAGCGACGCAAACTGCTTGTAAGGCTGCTGTGCTCGCTTTTTCTCATGTGGATCTGTCAGTACGAACGTGTTGGGCAGTGACTTTGCGTGCGCTGCCTCTTGCTTGGCGACCTCCTCATTGAAGCGGTTCGAAGTCTTCCTGTATCCACGTGCATAAATGAATGGAATGGTCGGTCACGTGTCCTGGTTTCCATTTACGTACCAGTCGCCTTTGGTCCCGTATGTCAAAGGGTTGCTCAGGTTGATGGTCTCGGCCAGCGATGCGAGCTCGCGATCAAGCGCATCGCTGCTCATCGTGCCCCGCACTCCTCTGCTGCTTCTTGTGGTGATCACTGCAGGGATGACCTGTGGCACTGGCCTTCAATGCCGCCTCAGGCCAGCACTGCCAATCAACATAAGATCGACCAGAGCTATTTTGTTGGGCCATTAGCGTATTCATATCGATGCTCGTCCTCGGAACGCGCTGTGCGTTTGTGTGATGTGAGCATTGGCATAAAGAGCTTTGCTCAATGTGTGTGGGGTCTTTGTGTGTGTAATCAAAAAACGCTCTTATCAAGCTATCACCTCTCTCGGATAGGCGAGGCTCCCGGAAACTCCGGCGGCCGCGTGGTGCTTGGCTTCTTTGGTCGGACCACACGCGCTTCGGCAGGGATGACGTTGTAGTTGTTACGCGCCATCGGTCGGTCCTTTGGCAGCAGACTCATCTTGATGTCCTGTAGCTTTTTGGTGGCTTCAACCACTTGCTTGGACTCAAGCACGGCTTGCACGTTCCGGTTGCGTTGAAGCAAGCGCTTGGAGTCGAGGTTGCGCTGCTTCAAGTGCTCCTTGCGTCGCCCGTCAATGCGCTTCAGCAATGCCTGAAGCTCCGCCTGCTGTTGCTGCCGCAATTTGGCTTCCTTGCGCACAAACACTTGGCGGTACTCCTCGTTCATCTTGGCGCGCTCGTCTTCCTCCATTTCGTCTGCGATCTTTTTGATCTTCTGGGCTTCTGTATACTGCTTCTGCTGGGCCAATCGATGCTGGCGCCGACGCCACTCGATAAGTTCTTTCGAGAACTTGGGCGGTCTCTCCAGAATCTCTTGCTGTAGTTTTTCCTGGAACTCACGCAGATCCACAGCATGTTTCTCTGTCATTTGCTTGACGTACGCCTGTGCCATTCTGTCGTATTCCTCCATGTACTGGTCCCACGCCTGGTTAAAGTCGTTGAACTGCATGTTGTGAGCAATTTGAATGTCTTGGCGCTCGGCAATTTGCTTGGCACGCAGCGACTTGGACTGCCGCTTGAACTCTTGCTTGCGCAGTGCAGCCAGTTGCGTGTCGGCACGCTGCGCCTCAAGGTAGTTGCCGTCTTCTTCGCATTTCATGCGATATTCCTCCAGGATTGTGATGAATTCCATCACTTTCGGGTCCGGTCCGAGGCGGAACTGGTCACCTTGCTCTTGATCCTGCTGGTCCTGGTGGTTGCGCAGCAGTGTGAGCAGGTCACCGAACGAAATCGTCTCATCTTCGCCGGCATATGCGTCCAGGTCATTCATCATCTCTGCAGCGCAGTCACGTGAGGATTCGACGATGCATCGCTTAGCAAAAGGCCTCGCACGCGTTACCTTCGGTCGCATTTCGCCCTAACTTTTCGAGAATCGCTGGAATGTGCTCGATTGCGATATATCCCTCGCCTGTGTCGTCGTACACGTTGAACACAGCTGCAAAAACCACAGCGGGACGTCAATTTCATCCGGCGCCATCGGACCACACAGAACATACCTCGCAACGCGCCCAGCTCTTCGGCCGAGTAGTCGGCATTTTGCCCGGCTTCGGCCATGATGAGCGTGCTAGTCCTCGCACGTTGAGCACGATGTTGGCCTTGCTCGTGGCCTCCTGGCTATGAGGCGAGGGCCGACCGGCGTTGCTGCAGCATCGAGCGCGCCTGTATTCTTATCTCGCTCGTCTGCCAGTTTGATCATATGATGAGCGCTGACCGATTTGGCCACGTCTTGTTCGGGCCGGGCTTGATGCACCGCCGATGACACGGTTTTGGCACGGTCACATAGGCGCATTCTGCTTGCCTTGGTCAAGGTCCCTGACCACTGTCAGCTTGAACAACGAGAGTATCAAGCCCCAACAAGATCGATACTATCCCGCGCTTGTGGCTCGTTAATGCTGTCAAGCAAATAATCAGCCAGATTGTAGTTGTCATTGTCATTGCGAAGCGGGAAACGCCGCGATGGCGCTGCCATGTCGTGAGGAAATCCGAGACACCGAGTTGAAACAATTTGGAAGACCATGTCATGAAAACAAAGAGTGCTTGATCATCACCCTGATGTACAAAATCTCCGCAAAGATTTGAAATGCCTGCTTGGCAGCGGCGTCGAAAGATGTGTTGTAAATATCTCCAGTGAGCTCTCCCCGCGCGATCTAGTACGACCTACCGACGTCCGCTGTCATCGTGGCGTGGCGTTTACACATTCACAATAGGTGCCAACGTGGATGAGTTTTGTTGTCATGGGGTTTGAGAGGAGAGCATTCTTGGCGTTGACGTGCGCGATGGAGGACTGGGGTATCATGAATGAGCTGCAGTTCACAGGCCCCACCGATTGCAATTCGAAGCAAGCACGATCTCAGCAAAGAACGCGATGTTCTAGTGATCTACGCACGGCAGAATGGCCAGCGCCTGACCGCCACCACAATTGGGCCGCGATGATTGCACTTGACAACATAAATGCTGGACAAATGTGGGTAGCGGGTTTGCAGCACGACCACCAAGTCCAACGAACGATTGGGTGCGTGCGTGATCGTTGCCATGATCGAACCTTCACATGATCTTGCGCCAGCAATTGAGCAATATTACTTCGTTGTATGCCTTCGATGATCTGAACATGACGTCGAGCTTGGTCACCATCACGGGTCGTTGAATTCATTGACTACACATTTGCCGTCAGTCAGGGCTTCAGATGTGTTATCAACAAAATCAACGAGACAGTTGATGACTCGATGATACTGAAAACTTCCCCACTAAAGGTTTGTGTGTTGCGTGCATTCATCGACACTGCTGCATCTAGCTCCGGTAATACTAGCGTTGCATCTGTGGCCGATGCTTGACTTGTGAGACTGGTACAAGTAATGTTGGTTTTCCGACACCTCAGCGAGTTTGGGTGCAGTCTAGTGTGGTGGTGACAAACCGCTACACAGGGCACGGGATTCTGTTGAGGGGTACACTCAAATCTCACGACTCGATCTCACGATTGCCCCTGCGTACGTCTTCGCGCGTCCCAGGGCTGTTGGCTCGGTGAACGAGACAGACGTGCCATTTTAACAATCCTTCCGAGCAATGAAGTTAGTTCAGATGCGTACCCACCGCCCCTCCAAGCGGTGGTCGCTACATATTCAGGATAGTAAAGTTTACGCGAGTTCTAATGATGATCCGTAGACATTTCAATTCGATGATAAGATTTGTTGGTTGTGGCACGTACGCTCGCCATTGCACTTGTCAGTCGTTGCAGGCCAAAGCGCTCCATCGTTCGAACGATACCGCTTGGTAAAATCGCGTTGGTCAAGCAAGCACGCACTGCTGCGATTCACTCGATGAATATTTCTTGTCCATGCTCAAATGAGCGATTACGCACGCGCTCACTTTGCACCGCCTCGATCGTGGCAAATGTCGCTTTATATTTTGCAATTTCGAGATTCTTTCTTTCTACATCTCTTCTTCCTCAACAGCGAATTCGGCCACCCAAGGATGCTCCAGCGCCTCCGCAGCAGTGACGCGCTTCGTTGGGTCATACCTCAGCATCGGCTCGACGAACGAAGCCAGCTCTGCGGCATCTTCGTCGTTGAAGTGATACTTCTCTTTCAACACATCTTCGAGGTTCCAAAACTTCAGGCTACGAATGCGCTTGAGCTCGCCCTTCTTGTTGAAGAACTCCTTCGAGCAGCGCCCTGTCATCGTGAACGACTTGGGCATCTTTCCCAAAAGCTCCATCATCTGAGCGAGATGGTCTTCGTCGCGGTTGAAGTTGCGTCCGCTCTTGGGGTCGAACAATAAATCTCCAGTCAGTAGCTCAAAGACGAAGCACGCCAGAGACCACATGTCCGCCGAAGTGTCGTACTTCTTGCCCAGGATGACCTCCGGGCTGCGGTATTGGCGCGTCTGGATATCGTCTGTGAAGTGCTTGTACGTCCAGCAAGCGTTGCCCAAGTCGCAAATCTTTGCGTCCAGAGCGAAGAGATCGACGGAGCCACTCGAATGCACCAAATTGATGCTGGGAACCCACCGATGCAGGCGCTCACTCAGCGCGGCAGGTTGCAGTGGAGCAGATGAACTGACAGGCACGTTGAACGGAGCGAGGGAGAACCCTTGGATAACGAGGTTGTCAGTCGGCAACGCGACACCAGACTTTGCTGGGAAAAAGAAGCCTGGAAGTGCAATTGGTGATGACTTCGGGAGCGTGCAGAAGGAGAGCTTGTCGATGACGCTTTCCAGATAAGCTTTGAAAAGCAAGCAAACACAAAGCTATGTCAATCCACGAATTGTTGAACATCCAGCACATCCAAACTTACCAAATACTGCGGCCGTATGGCGAGCATCGAACTCCAGTCGCCAGAACTTGATCTTCGTTTTTGACATTGTGGCCTGCGAGCCTGCGACGTCGCTCACCGCCTTCGTCAGTGCGGTGGTGTAAGCGCGGTCAGCTCGGTCAAGGAATCTGCGATGACAAGCTGTTATCAGCGTGATAGTCTTCCCACAGATAGCGATCACCGCCACCTACCTCAGAACAAAGGACGTATCCACAGGCTTGCCACTCTCGTCTTCTAACGTGATGGTGAACTCGAGTTCCCGCTTCCGAGAGCCCGCCACGCGACCCTCTGGGAGAACGAGCAGTACACGCGCTGCGTACTCTGGCGGCAAATGCACCCACACATCCTCGTCTTCTTCGTCGCCGTCTTCGTGTAGTTGGGGGATAGGAATCGTGTCCGCTTTCACGTTGTCTGGCGTGACCTGCACGAAGTTAGACGCCAGCACCTCGTCAACGTCGTTCACCACGCTGGTTGCGAGCGTGAGCTCGTCCATTTTGGACGCCAGTGCTTGTGGTTCTTCGTCATCGTCACCGTCGACTCCGTCAGCGCCACCCGACACCTTCTTCAGCTTCTGTCGCTTCTTCTTCAGCTTCTTCTTCAGCTTCTTCTTGTCATCTTTCGACAACGACGGATCCATCGCTTTCTCTTCCAGTGACTTGCAGGGTGCATTTGTGGCTCGACTAGCCTGCCAGCTCTTGTACTGTGCCCGAGTCAGCTTCGGGAGTTGCGGGATTCGGCGAGACAGCAGCACATTTTCTGGTTTCAGGTCTGTGTGGATGATCTGGCACTTGGAGTGCAAGAAGGCGAGTGCTTCGAGCATCTGGCGCGTAAGTCGCTTGACCAGCGGCATCGGCACACCGCGGTAGTTGTAGTACTTGATCAGTGACAGCAGGTTGTCACCGAGCATCTCAAACACCATGCACATGTCTGCAGCACAAAACGAGAGAGTGAATGGAATCATTCGGTCAGTCATAGCATACCACACGCCTCACTTACGTTTGCCATTCGGGCCAACGTGCTCGAACGAGTCGACCATGCGGACAACGCGTGGGTCAGCGATGCGGTGCTTGGCCGCGGCATCGACAGTGCACTGCAACAGCTCAATCTCGTCCAGAGCAGCCTCCGTATAGTGGCGCGCGCTCTTCTGCACTTTCATGGCCACAATATCGCCGCTTTCCTTGTCCAAGCACTTCCAAACTGTGGAGAAGTGGCCCCAGCCGAGCTTCTCCAGCACCTGGAAGCGGCCATTGAAGATATCACCGGGCCGCACGAGGTGGTATCCGCCCGTCTTGTAGCTCGCGGCGTCCTCTTCCTCGCTTTCCGACGAGAACCACTCGGCCTCGCCGTACACGTCGTCGTCCTCTTCGTGCTGGTTGCTGCAGCTGGACGCCCGCGACGGCGAGCGCGAGCCCACGGACGACGACAAGCGGCTGCGCACGCTGCCGTCGCCATCCACGCTGCGCGCCGACATGCCATCCAGCGACTCGCTCTTGGGCACGGTCTGCTTGCCCGTCATTCTCCAGCCTGTGCCGCACGCGCCACCAATGGCTCCACTGGCACTGGCACCGCCGCTGGCCGGTGCTGCCTTGGTCCGCTTCTTGTTGCGCTGCTTCCGCCGCTTCTTGCTGCGCGCGGTCGCACCTGCGGCCACACCAGTCGATCGTGTGTCAATGGCAATGTGATCATCCCAGCAGTGGCACCCACGAGCGTGTGTGTAACACACGCTGGAAAGGTTCTCACGCGCGCGGTCTGTGGCCCTGCCCAGCGTGCAGACACGAGCGTGCGATGTGCGCCAACTCACCTGTTGCTTGCGCGGGCGCAGCGGGGCTGGCTGCTGCGGTGGCTCGGGCGGAAGGCGCGGTCTCGGTCGGCGTGGTCGACTGAGTCGTGCCTTCCATTCCTTCCACCGTTGTCACCGGCGGCAACGCCGACGCCAACGGGGCCGAGGCCGTCGGCCCAATCCCAAGCCACGAAAGCCGTATTTTTAGCCAATCACGCCACGCGTCATCTTCTATTGCTGTGCACCAGATGGAAGAGATGGCCGCGCCGCCTGCGTGCGACCACGATGCATTATTTCTTCCAGCGTTTATTGCGTTTGCTATCCACTATTGTTCTTGATGCCCAAGTGTTTTAAATATTTGAATCGAATGTCGTGCGGCGAGCGAGCACGCGGCGCCAGCTTGATCTGCGTCTGCGTGGGGCAGAGCTGCAGGCTGGGCACGGGGGCACCACCGCCTTGGCCCGACGATGGCGGCGGCGTCGTCCGCACTGGCGAGGCGGACGCCGACGCCGACGCTGCGGCTGCCAGCGCGCGCTCCTTCATGCGGGCTTCGTACTTGCGCTGCTGCTCTTCTTCTTGCGCCATTCGCTCGTTCTCCAGCATCTCTGCTTGCTGCTGCTCCTCGTACTCGCGCTCCATCTCGTCGTACACTTCGTCGAGGTTCCGCTCCACCATGGAAATGAACTCGGTGCGCGTGTGCCACATGCAGTCGCGCTGGCGCTTGGAGTAATCCCGATGTAATGGGATGTAGAACAGCTCGGCTTCTTCGTTGAAACGCAGCTTGCGGCGTTGCTTGCCCGTAGATGCGGACGTTGACGAGCGGCGCGATGCCGTCGTCTCGCCATCCACGGATGATTCCTGTGTCGACGACGTCTCGGCACTGTCACGTTCTCCTTCCTCCGCGTTGCCATTGACAGCGTTCTCCTTGTCCTTGCTGTCCTTGGCGTACCAGCTCGCGATGAGCTGGAAGATGGTGCGCGACTCGCCCTTCTTTGCCTGCGAGTCATTCAGCCGCACTTTGAGCCCCTCGCGGCGCACAGGCTTCCTCCCTGTTGTGCGCTCGATGTCGCTGCGGGACAGATTGAAGCCAAGCTGGCTCGTGTACTGGTGGCGCAGCGCCATGGGATCGCGTCGCAGCTGGGGCACCGACATCGGGGGCGATGGCTGCTGGTTCACACCCAGTCGCCGCGGCATCGACAGCACACTCTCGGCATCTGGCGACATGCGCTTGGTCTTGTTGTGCATGTTGCGGCGCCGGCGCTTCTCGTCCTCGACCGCCATGTCGTCCATGGGGCACACCTGCAGCATTGGCATGGGCTTGACCAAGAACGCGTTCTGTTCTTCTTCGAGGAGCGCCTCTTCGTCATCGTCGTCGTCGTCGTCGTCGTCATCGTCATCGTCATCATCGTCATCCCCGGGGCGAGCGACCGATGGAGCCACGGCATTCGCGCCGTTTACCCTCCTCTCCCCATGGACTGGAACTGGTGGTGGTGACGGCGGCGGTGACGGTGCTTTGGCCGGCGCAGTCGTCACGACGGCCGTGGGCTTGGACTTCTGATTGAGCGATCCCTCCAGCGTGAGCGTCGCCTTGAAGTCCATGGACGGAGGCTGCTGGTCTGCAGGCACGCGCGCGGATGCCGCCCCGTTCGGCAGGGACTGCAAGGGGTGCCGGTGTTGCTCTGTCGGCTGGACGCACAAGGAGGAACCAGACACCGCGGAAGTCGCCGGCGCCGTCTTTATCCCCATGCGCAAATCCACATCAACACGGCCGATCCCAACAACCGCATGATAGCTGCCCTCAATACTGGACGCTCGCCCCTTTGACCAGGCTTCGCGGTACACTGTACCACTCGGAACGCAGCTAATCCCGTGCGACAAGCGGAGCGTACCCATTCGACGAGGAACGACTGAATGCGTGCATTTGTTGCAAGCGTGTCGCAACATACCGCATCCATCCATGCAAGGAATTGACGCACGCAAATGCACACCACTCGTGCACCCATGTTTGGTCACCTAATTTGACTGACCGTCGCGAAATATATGGCGACGTCAGCGCCAACGACAGAGTGACCGCTACCGCATTGGATTGACTGACAGTCATGCAGCACATTTGGCATTGCTGCTTCTGTCACAGACGACAGCTATTCGTGGTGCGACAGCGTCGCGTCGCTATTCTCGATGGGAGAGGCAGTGGGCATCATCACGGCACATGGTCACGCCCTGCCTGGAAGTGGCCGTCAATGCCCGGGAACGCGTTCTCGACAATGCAATCCCCGCATGTGCCGAGTGCACCGTTGGCTCCTCCACCAAGCAAAACCAGACCGAACGCTTCGCGGCGCCAGCGCCTCCAGAACGGCGCAGACGTGATCCGCAACTACGTCCATGACTCGGACGTCCGCCGCGAGCACTCGAGGTGAGATCCACAGCGCCGCAGCTGCGTCAACGGCTCGGAACTTATGCGCTGCGAGCTATACAGACACAACAATGCCACCGGGATGATGCAAAGACCGGTAATTGAAGGTGGGCATGATGTAGTGAAGGCAGTGATGTCTCCAGATGAAGATCCGCATTCGATCAGCCAAATGAATGACAACAATCAGCACCATCATGGCAAGGAAAGCGAGACGCTTGGCGCACTCTTTGTCGAACATCGCCAGAAACACTCGCGGCGATCGTCCAGTGGTGTGCACGCAGCGCACGCAGCGCACTCGGTCGTACCCGGCCACGGCTCCGTGCCACTCAAGCCGCTGGTCAAGAGGAAATTGTTGATCGACAACAGTGCGTCACATCAATACCGCCAAGCTGCGGGGGCGTTGCTGTCTAACACGCGTCGGCACAACGTAATGATCATGAGCTTGATGCTAGTCCTTTCTACCTGGTTTGATCGGTGTCCTCACAGACAATGCTGTAGTTGGCAGCCAAGCTTGATGCCATCACACGGTCATCGATGTGGGCTCGAAGAAAGGTCGTGGTGCACGATGAAAAGGCTATGAAGAGTTTCTTTCGGTCGTCGCCGTCCCGTGTATCAACAACGACTGCAGCAGCGGCGGTTGCGTCGTACAATCAACCACTGCCTGCGGAAGCAGTAACCAAAGAAGGAATGCAACAGGAAATGGAAATGAAAGTCATGAACGCGTTCCGGCAAAGTAAGTGCAGTCCTGCTGCTAATGCTGTCTGACCTTCGGGTAGATCATTCAGTTTTCCTGTCCACAGTTGTCCGCATGTGGCGTGAACGGAAGAGACGTTCCAAGGCAGTGGCCCTCAACATGATGAATGGCACCATCAGCGGCAGCAACCTCGCAGGCATGAGCAAGCCAGCAGGCAAGTATCGCAAGGAGATCAACGCGCAGTCATCCAACGTCGTCGGGATCCTCAGCCGTCGGATGATCCGAGAGGTGCCAGCCCTCAAGTTCTTCGACGAAGAGCAAGGCGACGGAGCCCTGTCGCCGAATCCGCAAGTCAACAAATCACGCGCAACACCGCGTGGTGTATGCTATACCGTTGATGTATTTGGCTGTCGACGCATCAAAATGCAGTCGTCTACGAGCGGTGGGAACGGCCGAGCGAACGACAGGCTGCACAAGAAGAAAAAGAAGAAGAAAAGTGAAGAGATCACGGTCGAAAAGGCCATGGGCAAGAGTCTGCGACGCAAAATGGTCAAGCGCGTGGCCAACAAGCGACTCACCTTCCTTCGAATGAGCGACGACTTCGGCAAAGCGAGGGCAGCGTTAACGCAGAAATTACGGTCGCAATTGGCGCTGCGTCAGGCAGAAAGCGAGAAGTTATTCAACAAAAGGCTCGCGCTGTTAATGGCGGACGACACGAGTTTGCCAGCTTACCAGGCCCAGAAGGAGCTTCACTTGGCACGAGTGCGCTGCAAGAAGGCGAGCACCCTGGAGAAGTGCGAGACCTTGAGGATATTTGGGGAGCTGCTGCGGCATGTCGAGCGCGTGGGAGATGACATGGGCCATGAGCCAAGTCCAAATGAGATCTACTTCCTCGATCTCTTCCGCTGTGTCGTCGAGGAGAACCAAGTGCTGACACCAATCATCTTTGAAGGCATCCAGCAGCACCTACGACCGCAAGACCACCAGCATCCTGTTGTGAAGGTGAGTGAAACTGGCAACGATGGAGATGGTCTAAACTGACTGTTCGTCACCCGTACGCAGGCGCTGATGGAAATCACCAGATCGCATGCGCTCAAACGGTGACGACGCAGCGCGATGATACGCCGGCTATTGCACCAGTGTACCAATCGCGAGATGATCAGTAAAATTCACCAGTGCTGGCCTGCGGTCGGATGTTCAGTCGCACCGGTTTCTTGCTCACGGCTCACGGCTCACATCAAATACAAACAAGTCGTGTTGATTATCGAAACTGCACTCGATCCAGCACCAGAGAACACAGTCGCAAGCACGCTCTAAAGGCCGCGAGCGTGGTCGGGGGATGCAGCGCGCTGGCGTAATTCAACTGAATTCCTCGTCGACGTGCGCGATGCGTGTTCTTCGCCGTCATCCTTACTTGACGAGTTACTTGACACCTCCTCCAGGAGCTCGTCGTTGACATCTTCGTCGGGGCTACCGTCGCGGCGGAAGCGGAAGAACACGACCGCCAAGGTCGCGACGGCACCCACCGCGGCGCACACGCTGCCAACCACAGTGAGCCACACTGGCCAGCTGAGCTTGGAGAACTTGTACTCGCCCGAGAAATACGATTGCTGGACGGTGCTGTCGTACTGGATGTAGACGCCATCGCACGTCGTGCCGTTCTGCACATTCCGCGTCTGCAACGCGTAGCAATCCTTAATCTGGGTGGTGTTGGCCTTCTTAGTGGCCAGCACACCGCTGACCACCGGCACTTCGACGTGGAACACGCCCGCGGCCATGTCTTCCGCTCGCGATCCATCGACCACGAAGTGGTAGCAGCCATTCTTCTCTTTCCACGCAGCTACGAGGTAGCCGCACTCGATGATCTTGGAGAAGTGGAACTCTTCGACGCGGCGACAGTCGCTCGATTGGCACTTGGACGAGTCTTTGAAGAACATCCAGTCGTTGGCAAGGTTTGGCGACGGCAGCGCTGTTGCAACAACCCACAGTTAGCCACAGTAAAGCGCAGCATAACATTCTTGTAGATGAGTCCTCAGTTCGCTACGTACTCGTCAGTTTCTGGGCAACAGCACAGCGCTGGAAGCGATTGGCGATGGTGGCGTTGCCGAGGCAGCGCTTGCGACTGCGCGCTTGGAAGACGTTGAAGCAGCCGACCACGAGGCTCGCGCACGCTCGATCTTCAGTGCAACGGCATTCCTGGCCGTCGCAGAAGACGTCATCGACCTGGATCTCGCCATTGGCGTCGCACACAGCCAGCGGCTGCAGCACCGGCGGCGGCGTGTCTTCTCGGCGCACGCCCGACAACACGTGCGCTTCGGACTCTTCCTGCTCAGTCGAGCAGTTCCACGCATTATACTGGCACGAGCTGCACCCAGCGCTCACCATTCTGGAGCGCAACAGCGCCACGCTGCACAGCGCCGCCAGCACGACACCTCGCATCAGGTGGCCGACCATGACGCAGCAGCAGCGCGCTTGGGAATTGGAGTCGCACTGTCACTCTCGTGGAGCGCTCGAATAGAGGGCGGGGTGGGGAACAAAATATGTGAGTACGGTACTGGTGGCACTGCTGTGATGCGGCTGCGCGGGATTTGACGACGAGGCAGCGTCGAAGCGCCCGACGATGGCGGCGACGCTTGCAGCCAATGGCTTCCGCATGCGCAACACGAACGCGTCCGACCAGGTCGCAGCGGTGCTCAACCCGAATGCTGGATACAGGTGCGTGACGCCGTTTCTGGTGATAATGTGATTCCTGTTGGCTGATAATGCATGAGGTCTGTCTGGTTGACAGGGAAGAGCTGCGACGGAAAGGCATTACGCCCAAGGACTACGAAAGAGCGAATCGATTGTTGGTCAAGAAGATCCAGAAGGACAAGCGAGAACAGCGCGTGAAGGAGGTGTGGTGGATACCAGTCGTATCATGTGTCGATGTGCTGAGTGTGGGGTGACGTGGTGCAGGAACTGGCGCGCCGTGAAGCGTTCAAACTGACCAAGTTCAAGGCTGTCACGCCGCGCGTATACGAATACGAGGTGTGCTTTCATGCGCTGGGAAGTGATTTGCCGTCGTGGATGCTGCTCACCATTCTTACGTTGACTGCAGAAGAGCGATGACACGGTCAAGCAGCCACGCCATGAGTTCTTGCGGCGTGGGTCTTGATCTTCCACAGCCAGGTCGTCCAGGGCACCATCAGCGGATGCAACAGACAACCAGAAGCACGGCGATGAAGCCATTCCGGCATCACCATCAGTCACGCCACCTGTGTCATCGCAACGCACGCCAGGAAAAGTACGGATGAAAGCACCGACCCCGTCGCTGGAAGAACTCGAAGCGCGGAACGTGCAGTTGGCGAAGATGGTGAGTAGAAGCGATGAATCATGGCGTAGTTGATCGATTTGGCATGTGTGCCTCCCTGGTTCCTGATGTCGCTGTCTGTATAGACGAGGAAGGAGCCAACTGATTATGTGAATGCGAATGCGTGGGAGGTCATCCGCAAAACTCCACGGCGCCTGATCGACGACTCGCAGAACCAGAGCACAGTGCACGACTCCTTCGGGCGTTTGCCCAAGTATTTAATCGAGCGCCGCGAAGAGTGGGCTCGCGAAGAAGAAGAGCGACGGCGGAATGCGCCTGATCCAGACTGTCCACCAGGCATGATGCTCATGGACGAAGACGAACGACTGCGGACACTGGACGTGTTGCGGCAGAGGCTGGAACAAGCACGGCGCCAAGTAAATGCCTTGCCGCTGCGGATTGAGACACCCAGTCAGATCCGCCGCAAAAATGCGTTGGATGCCAAGCTGGAAGAGATCGAGGATGCCATCAAGGTGTTCGACAGGAAAAAGGTCTACGTGGCCATCCCACCTGCAATGTCCGAGGAACAGGACCAACAACGAAGTATGGTAAGAGGTCGTGTCAGCCGATCCCGGCAGGGCAGCGTCGCTGCATGATGAATAAGGCAACAGAGTGAAAAAGGATGGCCATGAGCCTCGCTGTTTAGCTCTGCTGCTCAGTCAGTGACGCGAAGAACTTTTTGACATCCTCGGCGTCGAGCTCGTTGAAAGCAGCCTCGTCAATCACAGGCTTCTTGAGTGCCTTAAGCTTCAGGTTGTAGCGATGCCACTCGGAACGGAAGTGCTCGCGATACTTCTGCATGTCATCGCCGAAGTCGCCACCGCACGTGCTGCACTGGCGGCTCTTCTTCTCACCAACCGGAGCGACGGGTGTGCTCGTGCCAACTGGGGCTGCAGGTGGTCGATCCGATGAGATGCCGAGACGTTCCGTATTCTTTGAGATCTCGTCATCGATGTTGTGCTCGCCTTCTTCGTGGACGCTCAGCTCGATAACTTCAAGCGAGCCCTGCCCCTTGCTGTGCTCCTGCACTAGCGCATCCACAACGCGATAAGACCCAGGATAGATAAGAACAACCAGTCGTGCTGGCTCCGTCCATGTCTCTTCGAGAACCTCGGTGCCCTCTTCAAGCACCAACTTGGCTTTGATCTTCTTGAGTGCGACCGAGGATGTGGTCACCTGCACCTTCATTTTCGCACGCGAGATGGGGATGTGGTCCTGCAGTCTCTTGATCACTTCCAAAGCTTGTTGCTTCGCACTGCGGTTTGGAATCACGGCGTAGTGGATCTCCTTCATCAACCGCTCAATGACGCTGAACTGAACGTCCCAAAGCGAATACAGGTATCGATGTCAGTGAGAAGTCACCACAGCACTTCAACCATGCCAAACCATTCCACGCACCGGATATGGTCGGTTCGAGTTCGGGTTGACGCATTTGTCCGCAACAATGGTTGCGATATCACGGAACGTGCTGGAATCACACGCATGCAAGAACACCCATACACAGCAAACGCAAATCGCGACATGTCAGTCCCTGAAAGCACTGCGCACAGGACCCATCGGCGCGACATACTTCTCCACTTGAGCCTTCCGCTCGCCCTGTGCGACTTGAAGTTCGCCCTGCTCGAGGATGATCCGGCACGCTTCCTCCTCTTCCTGCACTGCAAACGCAGCTGCCCAATCGGACTTGCGCGCAAACTTTCCCTGCGAATCCACCGCCAATGAAGGCGTTAACAACGGCCGTGTAGCACCCAACGCACATGCAGACGCGTGTCTACCTTGGAGACATTTTCGTAGACCTTGGCGATCTGGAGCACCTCATCGATGTCCGTTTCCACGCCGTTGCGCCAATTGAGCACCTTGTTCTTGTAGCAAGCAATCTCAAAGCGCTTGCCATTGCGTCGCAGCCGCACGACGGCGACATTTGTCATCAGCACCTGGCCCACAGGCTGCCCGATGCGCTTATTTGCCTGCAACATGTCCCGACCTGTCCGTCCAACGATGTCGTTCCCCGTCGAGCGCGGCAATGACGCGCCCAACGCCGCGCACAGCGGCGCCGACCCATTTTCAACCAATCAGCGCGAAGCCACTGCAGCGCGTTCTCGCTGTGGCTGCGGCAGCGCGCAGTGCAGCTCATGTGATGTCACCCCATGGGTGCACCATGACGGCCGCGACGAATGAAGGTCGCCGGATCTGCCAACTCAGCGACATCCAAGTCGCATGGGCAAGGACCATCCAAAACATGCCACACGGAATGCTTGCGCGTTCTGGTGCACCAGGTGGATCCATGGAAATTGCTCCGTGCAAGACCAGATCGCTGGAGGTTGATCTGCAACATGGCACGTGTGGGGCGTCGTGGCGTGTGAGTGCGCACCAGCTGGTAGGCGTCACCATCGTCTGGATCCGTGCAACACAGATGAACTTGTGTTGGTTGGGCGGTGCCTGGACGTTGGTCACCTGCTGTGGATGCACCACACCCCACGATGGTGTGGGCAGCGTGGCAGGTGGCAAGACCAGCATTCCGCTCCTCCAAGCGCCATCTTTCCACGGCAGCACTGGATTTCGCCCTCCATGGCCTCGGCATGTGCAATGCGCGACGTTGTGGTCATGGATTGCGAAGCTTCGGTGAGATGCCAACGTGATCCAGTTCTGAGAAATAGTGAAGCTATGGTTGCGATGTGTGTGTGAGAGAGATCACACATCGAGACAAGCGCTTCTCAAGCCTCCGCTTCGCATGGGCATCGCAGAGCACTTCAAGTCGCCGCACCAGGCATCAACGCTCACTGCGACGAACAACAACAATGTCGCCAGCATCTGCTGCCGCGGACAATACGCGCAGCACGTCACCACGGTCACCACCGCTGCCTCTGCTGAGCAAACAAGGAGATGAGAATCTCCGCCTCTCATTCCAAGCCCCAGCCACCGCAGCCGCAGGTGGGCTATCCGCCTCCAAATCTGGTTCAATCCATTGGCGTCGGCTGGCAATGACAGCGCCACCCAGCTGGCAGCCAGCACTATCCAGATTGGTCAAGTGACAGCTCGCCCGGAGGACGCCTCCAAGCGACACCCTGCTCCGCTCGTCGTCTCCTTTTGTCTTCCTCCCGGCTTGCACTCCTTCCTCACACCTGCCGCTCCACTTCTCTCTGGTCAGTGCATCTGCATGTCCCGCAGAGACTGCGACCACGCACGCCCCCATCGCTGCCATTGCATGGCTTGGATGGCTTGGTCAGGTGGTGTGCATTGCGATCCAGCCACAGCCGGGGGGATTGACATGGCCGACACGCCCTCGTCGCAGCACCCACGTTGAAGGACCCGGGTTGCACTGCCCTAACCTCCCTCGGGGCGCGCGCTCATTGGCTGCCACTGTGTGGGCCTGCGACGCCCAGCCGAAGCGACTAGCCCTAGCCCTGGTTACCAGTGCGTGACGTTCGACCTCTCCCATATGGCTCGGCGTGGCCGCCGCGCCATTGTGTCACGCAGCGGGTTCTGGCTGAGTGGCGCCGTGACTGGGGCTGGACGGTGGCTTGGCCCAACTGGCCAGCTCACGGCACAGCGGCGTGGCGGCTGCCACCTGCCTCACTCAACGACCTGCCTCCTTCGACGCACCTCACCTGCCTGCCAATCTGCTGCATCCATCTCGCACTGCTCCTCAGCGCTCAATGAGTTCCTGTGTCATGCCCATCGCACCGGTGTCGCCCCGCCGTTTGCATAAGCGTCCGCGCAGCGATAGCCGCGACAGCCTCAGCATCAGCCGCATCCTCAAGGTCTGCAAGCGCCCCATGGAATCGTCACCTGCCTCGGAAGTGGCCGCTGCCTCGGAAGCGGAACAGCGCGCCTCGCTCTGGCCTCAAGTTCAGGGCTGTCCGACCGTGCGCTACGCGCTCACGTTCCTCCAGAACTCGCGCCAACATGCCGTGCAGCTTCTCATGAAGAACCACTTCCAGCGCGCCGTGGGCGTGCTCGAAAAGATTGAAAAGGCCACCGAAATGGTGTCGCGCCAACGCCGCCAGACTGTGCTCGAACAAGTCAACCAGGCTTGCGCGTTTGTGGACACGCCTGCCAGCGGCATCAAGCCACGTCGCGTGTGCTTCAGTGACGTGGTTGCCATCCATGTCGCCGACGATTTCGATCGCTCGTCGACCGAGATCTCGCCGCTTGTGCGCGAGGAAATCCTCATTCTCCGTGCGTCGCGCACTATTCCACACCAGAACCTGTCCGAGTTCTGGCAGTAAAGCGAGCTAGTCGTGTGTCAACGCAATATTTATTAGCGAGTTCAGTGCTTCTCAAACCTATTTATCCATTGGAATGAACTCGTCTTTTGATTCTTTCAAAAACTACCACACGCCGCGCTATGCATCAGTCATTTGCATCGACTGCACGGCTAAATGCACCTTGGAGCGCAAGGACTCGTTCAGCACTTCGTCAGCGTGCTTGCGCACTTCCCGTGGCGAGTATTTTGCAGAAAAATGCATTAGAACCAGAGCCTTGACATCTTTGAACAAGTGGCTGTGCTCGACGATCTACGTACGCCACAAGAACGATTATTTGGTGGAAAATGTGCGGCACACATGTAAAATCTGGGGCTTTTGTCACCCATACCTGGTTCAAATGAATGTGGCCACGTTCGTGGGCGTGGTCGCTCGTCTTCCAGTCACTCACGTACGTCGCCTGATAGAAAAAATTAGAATATTCGCCATGAGGACGCATGTGGACGCCAAGACAAGCTCAACGTTACAGCTGGAAAGACAGACAGGCACCGACCTCTGTGATGAGCACCTGAGCGCGAGTCAAGTCGTTGTCTTCCGCCTTGAAGACGTCGATGGTGGTGTCGCCCGTGTAAGCAATCTCGGGCGTCATCAATGTCTCCATGACGTCGACGCCATCCTGACGCAGTTGCCGGATCTCGGCGGTCGGTTTACCCACAAACTCGCGCCGAAGCACAGACTTCTTGCGATACAGCACATACCCGAGGCTCGGCACGCGATGGCAAGTGGGCACGGCCTTGACGACCCAGTGCGGAGAGATCGCCACCTCCATGTGCGCTTGCATGGCCACCACCTCGATCTTGATCTCGTCCTGTGGTATCACCAGTCATCAATTCCTCGAGCGTTGCCATCATGCCCTCCATCAACGCGCTCGTTTGTCACCTCTTGCATAGCCGAAAAGGCGTCCATGATGCGCTTGGCGTGTTCAACAAGATGGTGCGGCACGTAATAGCGCGCAGGCTTCATTCGCTCGAGGTGACGGCGTGCAGCATGCGTCGGGAAGGCATTGATGTGGTCAACGTGGCCGTGCGTGATGAAGACGTGGCCTTTGGTCCATGCCTTCCCAAAGCAGCAGCCCATATCAAACGCGACGTCGACAGTTTTTTCTTCCACATAGCAACACGACTCGATGCCTGCGACCGAGCGCACATGGATCGTGAAGTCGCCCGCAGCAATCGCGACGGCGCGGGCATCATGGGCGGACGTTGTCACCGCCATCGTAACTCGTCCGAATCAGCGGCACAGTGTACCCATGGCAATGGTACCCTTCCAGCTGGTACCTGGTACCGGTGCCAGCTTCTGCACATGTCACAGACGTTGGTGGGTGTCGTTGTGGCGCTGCATGAGTGCATGGAACCTCCGAATGGCTCCTCTCTTGTCAATGCACTTCACTGGCCCGCTCCAAAGCAGCAAGCGGAGAAGACCTCCACCACCACTTGGTGGCTCAGCGCACTGGCCGCGGCGCCCACATCCACACCCGATCACTTCGCAATTTCTTGTCTTTGGGTCCATCGACACTGAGCACACCACAACCTCAAGCCAGCTGCTGTGCGTGCATCTTCCAGTGCTCCCAGTCCACGTCCGCCGCTGCCCCGCCAAGTCATCTGTTGTCCACCAAGATGTTGCTCCAAGGAATTGACGCCAAGCGCGTGGCGCTCGTGGCCGTCGTGCTCGTGTCCGACATCTTCTTCACGGGCCTGGTCTTCGGCTGGGCGCCGCTGCTGCTGATGCTCCAGGAAGAGCACCAGTACGCTGAGCTCTGCAATGGCAAGAACCAGTGCGTGGAGCAAGAGAACCGCTTGAACCTCATGTTTGCGTTGGCGTCCGTGGCGGCCAACGCCGGCGCGCTGCCGATCGGCATGTTCCTTGACTACTGCGGCCCGAAGATTGCTATCTCGGTCGCGGCCACAGTTGAGATCACGGGCTTGGTGCTCATGGCGTTTGCGGACTCGCAGACGTTCGATGTGTTCGTGCCTGCGTACGTGCTGTTGGCGTTCGGTGGCTGCATCACGATGATGACGTCGTTCCCAGCTAGCTTCCTCATCATGAAGTACCAGACCGCTATCTTGGCCGCCATCAGCTGCCTCTTCGACGGTAGCAGCGTCATCTTCCTCGTGCTCTACTCCATTCGCTCGACGTTTGGTGCCACGCGTACGCAGCTCTTCCTTGGTCTCGCGTGTGTCGCGGCGCTCGTGTACTTGGTCTTGATCGTGCTGTGGCATGTCAATGAGCATTCACTGCACGATGCCCACGATGCTACCACGCAGGCGCAGGAGATGCAGCCACTTGTGGCTCATGCTTCCGACGACGAAGCCAAGCACAAGGCTGCCAAGCAGCTGGTCCGCAGCACCAGCCTGCGCTACGGCAGCTTGACGGAAGAAGAGTTTGCGGCTGCGCACGACACTGAGGAACTGCGCGCGCTCTACACGTCGGGCGCGGTTGAGAACGTGCTGTTGGACGCGCCACTCAAGCGTCAGATCCTAACCTTCGAGTTCGCCTTCGTGCTGCTATTTGCGGCCACACAGGTGCTGCGTACGACGGTGTACATCGGCACGACCAACAAGCTGCTCGAGAACTATGGCGACGCTCAGGAGGGCTATCTGTACACCAAGGTGTTTAGCTTCGTGCTGCCAATGGGCTTCCTCTTCGTACCGTTCATCGACTACGTTGTGGAAAGCAAGGGCTTGACGCTCTCGTTGATCTTCACCAACGTCATTGGCGTGATCTACAATGCCATGGTGCTGGTGCCATCCCTGCCGTTGCAGTGCCTCACGTTCTTCGTGTTCACGGGCTTCCGCGCCTTCCTGTACGCTGTCATGTCGGCGTTCGCCGCCAAGACCTTCGGTCTGAAGAACCTCGGCACGCTTGTGGGCTCCATCTTCACTGTCAGCTCCATCGTCAGTCTCGTCGAGTACCCAGCGGTGTACATTTCGAACGTGCGCTTCGGTGGCGACCTGTCGGTCGTCTACTGGATCTCGTTGCTGCTCTGCGTCGGGCTCTTCCCGTTCACTGAGGTCTATCGCAAGCGCGAGAACGCCCGCCACGCCACACACGAGAAGCTGCTGCACGCTATGGACGGTGGCGCGTCGCCTGCGAAGGACCACATGCAGGGCCTGTCGTACATGCGCTCACCAATGATGCGCTCGCCCAACGTCAAGGCGTTTGTCAACGCCTAGATTTTCCCAATGCTTCACTAGCAGTATCTCTAGCACGTACAAAGTATAATATAAACTGCGCCATTAAGTAACAATTTCCCCTCTACATCACCTTTGAACGCACAACGCGACCGCTGCCGTGCGTTGGTTTGGATGTTGTGTGAGCACCGCTGCAGCGCCGTTTGCGACTCATCCCTTCAATACCATTGCGAGCACGATAAGAACAGGTAGGTTTGGCTCTGCCAACCATCCAGCTCTTGGCGTCCAATGCCACATTTGGTTCCACGCGTCTCACGTCTAAGTAGGTTGAAAACGACTGCGGGACCTTATCTACGTCGCGCACAACACGCGTTGCCAGGCAGCCGCCAAGTCACACAAGTCCATCACTTGTCATCCCCGCGGTCATGGCGGTGCCATTTCTTGTTGTGCGGCTCGCTGCGCCGACGTACGTGCTGGTGTGGGTCTTCGTTGTCGCCTTCCATGTCGTCTGCATGGCCTACTACGCCATCGCTGCGTTCATCTATGCGAGCGTCAACCAGACGTTTCTGCCCTGGGCACTCACTACGTACGACTTGTCCATCAGCATCACCAGCTTTCCTGCGGTGGCAGTGGTGCACAGCATCCTCTCAGGCATCCACGCTCTCATGATCCTCGACATAATCGTGACATCATTCCTCGCAGGCGAGCTACGGCTGGAGAGGAGTCTTTCATCCAGGATCAAGCGTGTACGAAAGCAAACGCGGCTCAGACGTGTGTGCTCGGCGTTGTTTAGCTCTACTGGCTTGTTTGGTGTTGCCAGTCCTCATTTTGAGACCGTCTTCCTCGTCCGAGAAACCGTGCAGATGGTGCTGCAGACACTGCAAGCCTACCACATGAGCACGGTGCTAGCGCAAACGTGGATCAACTGGGGGTTCTCGTTGTTGTTGGTCTTGAATTGCTGGGCGACGCCACTGGTTTATGGATTACTTGGCCACGATCGCATCGCCGTGTCTCGCCTTGTATGTCTGCTGGTCAACATGGTACTAGATTTTGTATCGACGATTGCACTGCCCGTGGCGCTGTATCTACCGTATTTCCATGACTATGACATTGAAGCTGGAGACTTCGACATTGTGAAGTATTACACCGGTCACTGGCTGATCAACATGACCAACGACTTCACGATCATGATCGTGCAGTCGTGGCTCGATCTTACTCAGAAGGTGCTATTTGCCATCAATCTGACGTGGTCTGCAGCCAAATGTCGATCCATGTTGCGACGACAGCGTCATCACCCCAACGCCGTCGTCGACTTCCGGGAGAACGTCGAAGACCTGCTACATGTAAACTCCTCACCAAACGGCGTTCCTAGTCTGCCCAGCAAAGCCACTGGCTCCAATTGCACCAAACGCTGCGTATCGGTGATCCATCGTATGTTTATTGTCTGGGGAATCGTCATCTTCGCGCTTCAGATCCATGCAATGACGATATCCCACGTCGATTCCAGCCGATGCGTCGTGCCTGCTTACCCGTGGCTTGGCACCACCCCAGCGTGCTCGCTCTACGAAATCGACTGCGCCGTTACGGGTTGCACTGGCAACGGCCACGACATCACGAAGCTATTGCGCGACGTCGACGTGGCCAGAGTGGCGTATCTGCGCATTCGCCACTGCCCGATGCTTGAGATGCC
>NSDO01000333.1:25520-40278 GCA_002286825.1 Lagenidium giganteum
CGGTAGAAGACCCCAACAGAACGCGTCGCTGAAGACAAGTCCATCGAACGCGTTCACCAAGCAGCAACAGCAGCGAGTGCTTCCACGGCAAGACCCACGCGTGGATTGTGAAGACCGAACCCCTTTCGCGGTTTGGGTACACAGTGTGAAGTCAAGAGAAGAAGCAAGCAGAACGAGGCACCCCCCTCAGGCAGTCGCGAACCTTGTGACGCGGAGAAGCGCGATCTGAGGACCCGCTTCGTCACAACTGGTGCGTATGCCCGGATTCGAACCGGGGATGTCACAGGGGTGAGAAGTTGGAAGAGAAGCCCTCTGCTGTTGCAGTCGTGACAGCGGATTCGAGCTCCGCCGGTGTCCTACGAGAAGATGAAGGAGCCATGGCGTCAACGCCCCTCGGGCGTCCGCCACTCGCGAAGTCACGCGTTTACGAAGCCGAACAAGCGTCTGCGTCGTCCCCACCCCGCATGGCTTCGCTGACGCTGGGACCGTCCGGTTTCACGTCAGCACGGAGCTCAGTTGACACGTAGTACCAGTCGACAATCGCGAAGTTCCTCGAAGCGTCCGACATCATGGACGCGATGGGTTTCGTGGTGCCGTCACGACCGCTTGATGTCGTCATGCCACGGCTCGAACTGACGGACCCACTAGACCTGGCCAGCGAGATCGCGCGAATGCTCCTGACTGCCGGCTTCTCGGCAGGCACAGCTGATTACGCGAAGTTGGCCACCAAAACGCGAAAGGAGATGGCACGTGCTGGGGCGACGGTCCACAAACTGCTGGACAGCTGGGCAACAGCGCGCGTAGACCAGAATGTCTTCGAGAAGCCGCGACCGACACGTCAGAGCCAAATACCAAGCTCGCCATGCTACTCCGTGGACACGCAGGGCGACGTGCGAATGAGGAGCGCGATCCAGACAACACCCGCCCACGCGGTTCGCTCTCGAATGTCGCAGAAAAACGCGAAAGTGGACGAACCTTTCGACGTCAACGCGAACCTTTTGTCACAGCTAGATGAAGTAGCAGATTCCTCATCAAGCCTGATGTCGCGTAAAGAGAGGTCCATCGAATTCCCTGACAACGTCTCAGATATCTTTGACGACGACTGGGGCGCGATGGCAGCTCAAGTCGCGAACACCAGAACGCGTATCCAAGCTTCAGCGGTCACGGAGTTGAAGTCGTTCTCGGGCAAGATTCAGAATGAGGAAAAGGCTCGCGAATGGTTTCGGAAGTTTAAGACCGCTGTGCGACGCGACCAGCTCACGCCGGCAGAAACCGCACTCACGTTCGCAGATTTGATGTCCGGCCCCGCGCGAAACTGGCACTCGCAGCTCCCGCGAACAACCCGCTCGTCGTGGCCCGAAGTGGCGATCCTCTTCAAACGTCAATATTGTGGAGAGGGCACCTCGCACGCGAACCGGTACTACCATATGAAGCGCGGGAGTGAAGAAGACGCGTTGGACTACCTGTACCGACTCAACGTCGCCGCGATTCGCGCCGGCATCCGCATCATGGACGGGTCTCCCACGGTGAAGAAGGAACACCTCAACCACTTCCTCGATACGCTGCAAGACGAAGACATGTCGCGCTCGTTGCTTTTGCTCCGGTTGAAGGATGCGCAAGAAGCCGAGTGGGTTTTGCTCGACATGCGTCGCCGCCAACAACGACTTGGGGACAAGCCAGCACGCCCTGTCCCACGATCCGGAAACACAAGTGACTTCAAGCCGAAGAAACGCGTACAGATCCGCTTCGTCACACAGGCAACGATTTTACTCGGTCACACCACGAGTTCGACGCAATGAGCAACGGAAGGCTTCAAATCACGCGAGGAGACGATGCTGGAGCCGACGCGTTGATGCGACGATGGAGCGAGCCGGCGGGCGAGGAGCTGGGCAAGGCTCCGGACGGCGCGGCGAGGACGAGCGAGCGCGACGACTGGAGACGGCGTTGGAGCGAGGACTTGACAACGCGAGGAAGCGAGGAAGCGAGGAGGGGAGCGAGGCAGCGAGTCGGCGGGCAGCAAGAGCTTGGTGCAGAGGCTGGGGGCTTGGCGGGGATTGGCTCAGCGGAGAGGCTCAGTGCTGATAACGTGAAGGAGGGCCACTTGTGTACTTGATGGCAAATGACCGAATGAATTGAGAATTTGGGAGAACTCGAGTTGGCGGAGGGAGAGAACATCGGTGTCCAACGTCCGTGAGCCACAGGTTTGTGACCCACAGGGTTGGCGTGTGAGTGCGCATGGGGTTCGCAACCGTGCGACACCATGCGACACCTGATGAGTGTGCGCAGTCATCCATCATGGCATCCTCTGATTGGCCAATAATGGTAACCCAACCCAGGGCRGAAGATTCGGCCTGGGTGTCACACGTCACACCTCATCAGTCATCATCTATGATCACACACATCACACACCACACATCATCGTCAGTCATCATCCGTGATGACGTCAGCACCGGTTACCGGTAAGATACCGGTACCACCGTCACTTATGGTGATGACTGTTGGGATGAATGTCACGAACTGTTTCACATTGAATATATTGGAATAGTCCATACATTTATTGTGAGTTGCACAAGCTTTGTCGGTTTACCCCATCTAAATCAACGAACTAGTTTCGAGTAGACAGTGTCGAACTTCGACTTGGTTTTGCTTTAGGATTGATTTGCTATGTCGGGCATGAAATTGAGTTCGCGTTGTGCCAACAACGCGCGTTTGGCGACTTTGTCAGCGCCAAACAAGTGGTTTTGAGCTGCGCGCGCGTTTGAAGGCAGACGCACTGGCAGACACGCGCGATGACTGTCTCAATTGACTTGCGATGGTGTGCCATCGTGCTAACCTACGTATATGGAATAGAGGCGCGAAATGTAGCGACTGTGTTGGGAATTCCGACTCGCTCCATTGAGCGTTGGTACAAGCTCTTTCAAACAAACGGCAACGTTATGCCGAAGCAACCGACTATCAGAAGTAGTCGCTGCCCCCACCCCGCAACCAGTGGAATTCGTGCGCGAGTATGTTAAGCTGCATTCATGTTTCTACATTGAAGCGTTGAAGGAAGCAGTCAACAAGTAGTTCCCCAATCTCAAAAACGTGTCAGTATCGACCATTTGCCGTCTGTTGCGATTTGACCTTCAACTTACACGTGGAAACGCGGAACAAGACAAGCAACTGATGCCCGCATCGAAAGGCCGACCGCACCGCGACAAGAACGACCACGACGACCGCCGCATGAACATATCTCCGCCCGTGCGCATAAAGGCTTCGTTTGCAACCCATTTCCCTCCGCGCACCCGATCCTTTCGACCACGCCCTCTCGCGGCCCCAGCATCTCCTCACGACGCGAAGCAGTTACGAGCGACACGTCGATGCGGACGTCAAAGCTCGTGTGGACCTGGGATGCCGTGGGTGTGACCCGCGGATTCAGCAGACCCCACAGCATCCGGGGTCGAGCGGAAAACGAGAAGCGACAGCGGTAGGCACGCGGCGATGCCACGACATCTTGGGTCAGCGCGCCCCAGGAGATCCCGCGCGATGCTGGAGAGCATCGCGCGTCGAACAAGCCCGGCGTGCCACAGCCAGCGTGAGAGAAACGACGCGACTGGCTCTGAGCTTGGGTGTGGGTAAATGACTACCAGGAAGTAACGCGGAAGAGCCGCGGAAGGACTCGAAGACGACCGCTGCGGCTGGGCGAACCCAGCAGGCACCTTACATCCGCGTTGCGACCCGCACTACTGTAGCATCACGCCGACAGCTGTGCACGCGTCCCCTCACGCCAACTGCCGTGTCTGCCGGCTGTGCGCTCGTCACCCGCGTACGGTCATCGCGCTTCAGCTTCACGCGCTGCTACGTCTTCGCCATGCGATGCCATACCCCAGCGTCATGCGTTGCAGTCGCCTCCCGCCGTCTCCACGCGTTCCCGATGTCACGTGCCGCTGTTGTCTGGTGCGCTTGTCGCCCTATGCGGTGGCCACGCCACTTTCGTCGCTCGCGTTCACCATTCGCACGGATCAACCACTGGGTCTGAACGCCGCCTTGCTCGAAGATGCCGTGGCCGCAGATGCCGTGACCAAGGTGTGTGCCTAGGTGCCGGCACACGGGTGCCCATGGGCGATCCCCTCGCGTCCTTCGCGCCGCGTGTGTTCAGCATATGTGCTACCGTGGTGGTGGCCGCACCACCCTGTCGCCCGCACCCGCCGTCCCCACGCGCCGTCGCGCTTCGGCCCCACTCGTCGCTACGCCTTCACAACGCGATGCCATACCACAGCGTCGTGCGTCGCCGTCGGAACCCTCGCGATGCTCGAGATGACGTGGTTGCAGCTGCCGTCATCAAGGTGTGTGCCGAGTTTCCGGCACAGGGGTGCCCCATGGGCTGTTGCCGCGCGTCCTGCGCGTCGTTTGTGTTCAGTGTGTCTGCTACCTTGGAGGTAGACGCACCACCCTGTCGCCCGTACCCACCGTCTCCTCGCTCTTTCGGCATCGCGTGCCGCTGCCGCTCGGTGTGCCTGCTGCTTCACGCGTTGTTGCGTCTTGATCACGCGATGCCGTGCCACGCGTTGCCGTCAGGTGCCTCGCGATACTCACGACCGCGCTGTTGCGGTTGCCGTCATTGAGTGTCACGCGTTGCCGTCAGGCTCCTCGCGACGATCACGCCCACGTTGTTGCGGCTGCCGTCGTACACGGGTGACACCGTCTGTCGGTTGTGCTCGCGCGGTCCCACGCGCAACCATCGCACGTTCCGGCTTCATGCGTCGTTGCGTCTTCATCACGGGATGCCGTGTCCCGGTTTTGATGCGCCCCAGTGCCACCCTTGTCGTCAGGTTCCTCATAATGCTCACGACCACGTTGTTGCGGCTGCCGTCCTCGAGGTGCGTGCTGAAGGGCTGGCATATGGACGCACCATGGGCGGCCGGCCGCCGCGCGTTCCGTGCACCGCGTGCTGCTCGGTGTGGCTGCTGCTCCTGTGGTGGGAGCGCCATCTAGTCGCTCACACCCGCCGCCTTGCGTGTTCCCGCTGCCTCGTGTGTTCCCGGCGTCGCGTGTTGTTGCTGTCCCACCATGGTGTCGCCGTCGTTGCGGCGTGACATCGTAATACCCTCGTTGTCCCGCGCGCAGTCATCACGCTCTCCAGCTTCGTCCAGCCTCGCGCGTTGTTGGCGCCACACGATGCCGCGCCCGGTGTCACGCGTGGCTCCTGGATTCTCCGCGGTGCTCGCCGCCATGTTATTGCGGTCGCCGCCAGCGACGTGCATGCCGAAGTGCTGGCAAACGGGTACATCAGGGGCGGTCGCTGCGCGTCCCGAGCATCGCGTTCTGCTCGGCGAGCTGCTGCTCCATGTGATGGACATGCCATTCCGTCGCTTACGTCTGCTGCTCCGCGTGCACTCGGCATGACGTGCCGCTCGCGCCATCATCATCACGCGCTGTGGTCACCAGTCTCCGGCTGCTACTGTCCCCGCGTGTAGTTGCCAGCAACGTGTGTTGTCATCGCCGTGTAAGCGTGGTGCCGCCACGTACGGCGACTCACGCGCGCCATCAGAAGCCGAAGGAATGCGTGCAAACACCAGCAAGAGATGATATTCACATGCGCGTTTACCAGCAAGAGATGATATTCACATGCGCGCTTAATCCGTGTCACTGTCGCAAGGTGGCGTCGCCGAACTGCCGAGCGATGACCCAACAAACTTACGATCTACGCGGGAGAAGACCTCAGGGGCACGCACAGGATGCTGATGGTCGGCGCCACGATGATACAACCGCAATGGCGCTTGGTTATCCAACTGGATCAACATTGCGGCTAGTAACGCATCGCTGGGGCTAGCCGCACACACAGGGAACCACTCGATCGGATCGCGCTGGGGTACCAGAGCAGACAGGTCCAGCAGAATATCCAAATCGCAGTGTCCGGTCTTCATCAGCGCGAGCGCCTCCTCGATGACCTCGCCCAACGCGTCACGACAAGCACGGACGCGGGCATCACGCTCCGCAATCAGCTGTGCACCCGGGGAAGTCGCCGCGTCGACGCGAAGGTAATGGGTAGTGCAAACGCGTGCTGGCGAAGGAAGGCCGACACCTGCGCGTGGAGTTGAAGAAACCTGTCATCACGGATGCTGTACGTGATGGGCGTCGGCGCTGTCGACAACTCGTCCCAGGGGTTCCCGCGGTAAATCATCCGGACAATCACCGATGGGACGAACGGTGGGTCGTCGAAGCGCGGTCGTGGACGCGAGTGGAACATGTTGGGGGTGGGGAGCAACGACCTACACACCACGTCCTCGGTCAACGAACCCAGAGACGACACAGGAAGGCGAAGTGACCAAGGCCGCGGCAACAAGCGGTTAGCACGAGTGGGAACCACGCGTTCGCGAATCGTCGGGTCATGGCTGGGAGAATGATGGGCGCGTACGTCGGCAGGAGGAGGCGAGTCGGGGGAATCCAGGCGTCGGTGGGCGCGAGTAGAACTCGAACGGGAACGCGACCGAGAAGACACGCGACGTTGTGAACGCGAGCGAGGAGGAGAACCGGTCGAGGCGCGTCGCGCCGAATGATGACGATTGGGTGAAGAGCAACGGGACCGCGAACACGAACGGGTAGTGCCGACGGAGGACTTCGAGCGCTTCGAGGTCGCGTGCGCAGACGTACGCGGAGGGGAGACCGAGCGCGAACGCCGACGCTTACTCGAAGTAGCCGGAGTCGTGGAAGGTGTCACGTCGACGGGCGCCGGTGGCATAGCCGTGGGGGTCCCGGTCATGGTGGCTTGGATCGCGCGTACAGCTGCCTCCACCGCTCGCAATCGCGTCACTTCGGCGTTTGTGGTTTGAAGCTCGCCTTCGAGGGAAGCGATACGCGCTGCCGAAGCCTCAAGAGCGTCGCGACCAGCCGTCGTTGTTGCTGTTGCCGCATCCCGCTCAGCGGTGCGAGAAGCGATCTGCTGCGCGTAGACGGCTACTAGAGCGGCGTTCTGCGCATCGCGACCACGAAGCGTATCACGCTCCTCCGTCAACGCGAGCATGACTAAGTCCGAAGGGAACCATCGGCACCGCGACTTGGAAGTGTGCTCCGTGGCCAAGTGCATCCCGCTTTACCTGAATCGACCACTGATCACATTGCTGTCGACACTTGGAGTTAGCAACGCCACGTTCTTGCGATTGCTGCAAGCTGAGTTACGATCACTGCGATCTGTGCTCCAGTCAACGCGCGACTCACAGGAGATGGTGCGTTCGCTAGCATGGCGATGAAGATGCTTGGCGCGGGTTTCGATCTGGAAGACGAATTCCTTCGCCGACTCGTGACGGCCGTCCGAAACAAGTGCTTGATCGACATTCAACAGAAGGCGCGCATTCTGGTTCCAAAGGGCGTGTGCCTTATGGAAATTATGGACGAAACGGGCTTGTTGCCCCCTGGAACGATCTACCTCCCATCGTCACGTCATGAGCCATTCCCGGCATGGCACTATGGTCGCCGTGGGCCGCAACCCGAGTCTACATCCGGGTGACATTCGTGTGATGACAGTGGATAATGCGGAGTTTTTGGCGCCATTCCTTGGTCATCTCGTGGATGTGGTGGTGTTCTCACAGTACGGGGCGCGCCCGGATTGCAACATGATGTCTGGTGGGGATCTAGATGGGGACTTGTACTTCGTGATCTGGGATCCGGAGTTGATTCCGTCAAAATCCGTCGAGCCCATGAAATAGTCTCATTCTGCGATTAGCACTTCGACGGCTGAGTACACGATGTCGTCAACGGACGTGAAAAAGTTATTCGTCAACTATGTGCAGAACGACATCTTGGGTGTCGTGGCGAATGCGCATCTAGCGTTGACAGACCATTCGCCCCTGGGTGCGCTTGATCCGAAATGCCTCGAGTTGGCCGAGATCCACTCCGTGGCGGTGGATTTCGCCAAGTCTGGCATTCCAGCCAACATGAAGGGGCATCTGTTTCCGTCCAAGTATCCAGATTTTATGGAGAAGGCTAGCCAAGTCTCGTACTTCTCTGACAAGATCTTAGGGCAAATGTATCGCTTTGCCCGCAAAGTTGGTGCCATGAACTCCTCGAAGCACTTCCAGCGCGGATTCGACCGAAGTCTTGTCATTGACGGCCATGAGCAATACCTTGATGAAGCGTACTGCGTCATGGGCGACTATTGCTGGGATCTATCGGCTATTGCCTGCAAGTATGGAATCCACGACGAAGGTGAGCTGATCTCCGGGTTTGGGCGTGACTTCATGGGCAAATCGGCACGGCGCCATCGGGGACGTGCAGATGTTCTAGAAAAGATGCGTCAGGCCGTCAAGCAGCTGCAACGCATGTACACTGACGATTTCTGGTACGATGTCCGCGTCGACAATCAACACGACAATGACTACGACGGCAGTGGCACTCATGCTGGAACCAAAATATCGCAACCAGCGTTATGCAAGGCATCAGCGTGGTACAAGTGTGCCTACACTCACCGATACGATGATGGCTTCCGGCCTTATTTGAGTTTCGCGTGGATTGCTAGCGCACCGCTGATTGAGCTAAAGAGACGAGTGACAGCGGCAAAAGCTGAACTCGCCGCGAAGAACAAGAGCAATGGTGGGAACTCTCAACCGACATCAGGGAGTGGGAAACCAGTGCAGAACGAGCAGATAATGCGTCCAATTCGCGGCCATCGAGCGGTACTTCCAATAACAACAGCGACACTTTTCGAGGAACATCCACAACAACGAAGCAATCAACGWAAGTACAAAAGAAWCAAACAACARCCAAATCGAAATGCAACAACAGCAATTGTTCTCACAGCAATTATTCTCTGTCGACATCGACTCCCACGTCCGATAACCACAAGGCTAGGAATACAACAAAGTCATTGCAGAAGAAACAAGGGAAAGCGCCAAATTCTGAACAATCACCGACCACGTCCAGCGACAACCAGAACCAGGTGGTGAAGAAATCACAAATGAAGAAGATGGCAACAACAACTCCAAACCCATCCGCGACTTCGCTCAATACCAAAGAAAGCGATACCTCTAAGGCGCTGTCAGTGACGACGAAACAAGGAAAGAGATGGCAGAAGAAGCCGGTGACAACGACAGATTCGAAGGCATCGGCTTCCAGGTCCAACGCTGATACTTCTCACAAGTTGCCAGCGAGAAAAGGGCGAGCAACGCCATTGCGCAACACCGCGCTCAGAAGTGACAAATCTCCCCACACGGAACGCTCAACAATGGGCTGCAACCACCAAGCAGGTGATCGAGACCTAGAAGCGGGGCAACATCGGCTCCAGGATGATGCCAGCGACTGGGGGCTCTCACACGGCAAGCAGAGAGTAAGGTCGAGCCGTAATGATTTATCAAATACACCTCGAAGCACGCAGCAAGTCCGCCACCAACTCGGGTATTGATTGATTGACGGTAATTCATTGACTAAACGGTCAAACTGCTGCGACGTGTCGTCGCTGGTTCTCCAACCAGTGAGGAAAGACGAACAGCGCGGCCAACGCCATGGGGAAAGCCAGCCGCCGCCAACGCCAACGCCAGCGCCGCGCACGCATGGCCAGTGTGCTGCATGCGCATCAGCGTGAAGCGGAAGCAAACAGCCAGCAAGGTCAAATGGATGGAATCCTGGTGCCGCCTACGAGCGTTGATCTAGGCCGCGATGGTCAGGACCACATGGCCAACGTGGAGAACGTGCTCACCAATGTCACCCAGTCGAAAAAGCAGCGCAGTGCGGAGAAGGCGCGCGTGATCGCTGCGCAACCTGTAGACGACCGCGTGGTCGCTTGCGTGGTCAACCTACCGTACTCCGCCACCCCGAGCGACATCTTGTTGCTGTTGAGAAGCTGTATGACGATCAAGGATGACGTCGTTGGGTGCATGATCAAGCGAGGCAAAAATGGTCGTCCGTCTGGCCAAGCGCACGTTGTCCTCAAATCTATCTCGGCGTTRGACCAACTGCAGCTCCAAGYCCACCGARGTCTCACGCTGGGCCRTCGACACCTCARAGTTTACCGCCAAATGGGTGCCGCAGTTGCAGGCATTCTCAAGGCAACAATGCACACGAATAGCCACCTTGTTAAGCTAGAATGTGTGCGCATGGGCAACCGCGTGGCGTCGACGACGACAAATGTACCAGAGACGTTCGTTCAGCGATGGTTGACCTCAAAGCAGGTCACGTTGGATGTGACGCGACTTGGCCTTGGCGTGGAGTTCGATGATGACAGTCATACGTTGCGGTTTGAGTTCGACGTCGTGAGCACGTGGGGACACGTCGCTCTTGTCGACGGCACCAACGGCATTGTCACGCTCCGCTTCGCCTTTCGCCGCCCGCCCCGGTGCGTTTGTTTGAGCGGTGACGTATGGGTGCCAACCATCGACGTAACGTGGGAGGGTGCTCTAGGGTGGTGTTCGATGGTCGAATGTGTCTTGAGTAAGTCTTTTACGAGCAAGACTCAGATTGAGAACTTGCGAGTCGATCTGCGGGCGGTTGGCATCACGCTCGAGGTCTGCAAAGTCGAAGAGCAGATCACGGTAGTCGAGAAGTTGGTGGAGTTTATCTCACCAAGACGCAAACCAAAGCCACTCTTTGAACCTGACGATGGTATGGCTTGGGAATTATACGAGCTAATGGGAAGCATTGTTCCCGACTGTGGCTTTCACAGACACGCGAGCGCACGATTGGACTACGGGTACAGCTGGGACTTCGTGTTCGACCGAGTATTCGCGTCACTGCCATTCTGCATTCGCTATATGTTGCATGCGTTGAGAGGCAAGAATCGCCTGCGGTTCGCTCGTGTCCAGGAAGCTGAGCAATTAGCCACCGCGCTCACGCAAGCACTGCACGATAAGTCTCACATCATGGTCTCCAACGTCTCCATCTGCGACCTGCTGAGAGATCTACATGCTGTCCCGGGATTTTTACAAGCCTGTGGAAGCGCTGATAGATCAACTGAAGCGACTTGGACGACAACATTTTGAGCTTTCTTATCATCAAAACGTGACAGACGACTCGGACGAAGATGACGACGAAAATGACGATCAACCTTTCGTCCCAGTCTATGCTGCCATGGTCACCCCCTTGCATGTGCATCCCTTGCTACCCGTGCTGGAAGGAGCCAACCGCATCCTTCGACTCTACCGCCACATTCACGATCGCTTCATCAGAGTGGCCTTTGTCGATGAACGCTTTGGCTCAGTAAACAATTGCAAGTCCGGCGACGTCATCAACTTAAGAGTTGCGCGCATCATGGAAAAAGGGCTATACGTCGCCGGACGCAAGTTCGTCTTCCTCGCGTATTCCAACAGTCAGCTACGCGAGCAAAGCTGCTGGTTCTACGACGAGGAGCCGCGACACGACGAGGAGCCGCGACACGACGACGACGCGACACTGCGCGTGCCAAGTGCCGAGGAAATCCGACAACCAGTGGGCGACTTGTCGACGATAGCCACTGCAGCCAAGTACGGTGCTCGGCTTGGACAAGCATTCTCCGACACACGAAGTGCCGTGCCAGTGCCAGCAGACCTCGTGTGCACCATTCCAGATATCAATCGACGTGAGCACTGCTTCTCAGATGGAGTCGGGCTTATTGCCTGGTCGTTGGCAGATGAGGTCAGGCATGCACTGGAACTGGAAGACATGCCATCGGCTTTCCAGATTCGCTTCGGTGGAGCCAAGGGTGTCGTCAGTGTCTGGCCGGACACATTCGTGCAGCGACAAGCAAAACATGACGCTACTCTGGTACTGCGACCGAGTATGACTAAGTTCGAAGGCAACAACCAACACCGTGACTTGGAAGTGTGCTCGGTGGCCAAGTTCATTCCTTGCTACCTCAACAGACCTCTCATCATGCTGCTGTCGACTCTCGGTATTGCTGATGCCACGTTCTTACGTTTGCTGGATGCCGAACTACGATCACTGCGGTCCGCGCTTCACTCGACAGGTGAAGCTCACGAAATGGTATCCCTGCACGCGTTCGGCAGTCTGGCCATGAAGATGCTTGGCTCCAAGGAGAACGGTATGGTATATTGGCAGCATTAACGCGAGCCTCTATCCTGGATATCCGAAAGCAGTTACTCTATCGGTAGACGCTGAGGAGATGCCGCCCACACATCCGAGGAGAGAAATTGAAGGACGGAGGTGGGAACTGGGTGAGGATGATGGAATGTAGCCGAAGATGCTTGGCGCAGGCTTTGTCTCAAAGACGAGTTCCTCGTGACTGCTATCAAGAACAAGTGCTTGATTGACATCCAGAAGAAGGCGCGTATTTTGGTACGTGATGGTGTGTGCCTCATGGGGATCATGGACGAGACCGGCTTGGTGCCAACTGGAACCATCTACTTCCGATTGTCACGACACGAGCCACTCCCGCATGGTACCAAGGTTGTTGTTGGCCGAAACCCGAGTCTTCATCCTGGCGACCTTCGTGTGATGACTGTGCACACTGCTGGTGTGGAGGCTCAGCTTGACCATCTCGTAGATGTTGTGGTGTTTTCTCAGCATGGGTCGCGACCTGACTGCAACATGATGTCTGGTGGTGACCTCGATGGCGACTTGTATTTCGTGATTTGGGATTCAGAGCTGATTCCGCTGTGCACAGTGGCACCAATGAAATACTCGCACTCCGGGGTTAGTAGTGCCGTTGTGGTGTCGGCAGTGTCATCGAACGAGGTTGCAAATTTCTTTGTGCAGTATCTGAAGAACGACATATTGGGCATTGTGGCCCACGCGCATCTGGCGTTTGGAGACCAATCCGACATGAATGCGCTGGATCCAAAATGTCTCAAGCTGGCCGAGATCCGTTCAGTTGCCGTCGATTTCGCCAAGACCGGCATTCCACCCGACATGGAGACGGATCTCTTCTCGTTGAAGTATCCTGTCTTTATGGAGAAGACGCATAAGGAATCGTACATGTCGCTCAAGATATTGGGGCAAATGTATCGCTTCGCGCGTAGAATGAGTGTCGCCGACACCTCGCAACATATCTGGCAGCGCGGGTTTGACTCACGTCTTGTCATCGACGGCCACGAGCAATACCTCGAGGAAGCGTATTGCGTTATGGGCGACTATTGCTGGGATCTCTGGGCTATTGCGTGCAAGTTTGGTGTCCACGACGAAGGTGAACTAATCTCTGGATTTGCGCGCGCGTTGCTAGGAAAGGCAGCAAGACGCCACCGCGGTCGGGCTGATATTGTGGAAAAGATGCATTAGGCTATTATGCAATTGCAGCGCAAGTGCGCGAACGAGTTTTGGTATGACGTGCGCGAAGAAAACGGCAACGATGGTGATCGCGGCGCTCATACTGGTTCGAAGTTTGTCTCAGAAGCGGCGCTGTGCAAGGCATCTGCGTGGTACAAGTGTGCCTACACGTACGAATACGACGACGGCTTCCGTCCATATTTGAGCTTTGCCTGGATCGCCAGCAAGCCGCTCTTTGAGCTGAAGAAGCGCGTCGCTGCTGATCATCCGTGAGTTTGACTCGTATGATTGATGAATATTGTGTCTGTTGATTTCATCTGGCTCAATACACATCTGACTGTTCGATTCACTGGTTCGGAAACTTCTCAACACTGGAAAGCGCATACTGGAAGCACATGATCGCGAGGCATTCGCTGCGCGTGGTAATCTGCAACTTTCTGAGTTGAATTTCTCTACCGGCTCATTATTAGTCCTTATTGAACAAGGACTGTACAACACAGCGCCAAACAGCGAAAATGATGCCCACAACCTCTTCTCTCCAATATAGGGCTCATTAAATGAGATTTTGGTCGCACCACCAAGGTACAACCAAAATGTCAGAGCTCGATGTCAAGACCGGCGAGTCAGGTGGTTGTCGGCGCGGAGGTACGCTTGGCCAAATTGTGTGGACAACTACGTGCGCCCTATGCAGATAACGTATATAGCCGCTAGTAGTTAAGTTATCTTAGCTAACCATGGTGGACGAAGCACATTTATATTTGCTAGCTACTTTCAGCCTGTAAACCTGAAGATGTAAGAGCTGACAAGTCATCGCACGACTCCGTCAGTCTCTCCCTGAAGCAACTTTGTTGGCCAAGAATGACCCATTGCATTGTACCAGCGCCCAGCGCCGGATTGGTGTCCTCGTCGAGTCGTAGTGCCACGCGCTTAACGTGGAACGTGTCCAAAGGATGCCGTTGGTCATCTTTCTGGCTGCCGAGAATGTCTTCTGTCAGCAGGAGCAATGGGCGCAGATATCGCTTTGGATATTGCGCGTCGTTAAACATCACTTCCGCACTGGTTTGGATGGAGGCTGCCGTCACATTGGCTGAGTCATCTTTACGGCGGGCTGACCACGCCACGAAATTCACGTACAGGGACAAGCCCAGCAAAACGGAAGTTGCAACAATGGAGAGAATCGCTGCCTGCTTGGGAACGGTTGCACCAATGYGTACATGCTGCGTGTTGCCGTCGAAGTTGAGGGTTGTGAACGATGAGTTCGTGGAGACGGGGATGACATCATATACACGTGCTGTGTCAAAGAGGTACAGCATTCCAGCGAAATAGCTTACGAACTCAATTGACTCCCCGTCTTGGTAGAAGTGATTYCGTTCGGCGTCGTTCACGRCCTCTTCAGTCACTGGCGAGYAATGGTTGCCTGTAAAGTAATCAGGATCCCAATCTTGTTGGCCGAAGTTCTTGGTCAACATGAAAAAGTTCGCATGTGCGATTAATGGAACGAGACGCGTCGGTGTCACATCGCGCTGAAAGCGTTGTTCATCCAGCCGAAGCACGTGGGAAGAGTTTCCACGAAGGGGAAAAGACACACCAA
>NSDO01000333.1:40573-72486 GCA_002286825.1 Lagenidium giganteum
GAGTTTGTTATCTCGCACCCCGCAGCACAGCAATTTTTCACGTTGGTATTCTCCAGCTTCTCATCCCACATCTCGGTGATCACATGGAAGTCAATGTCTTGGGTGAGCTGATAGCGTGAAAGCTTGACTTCGTAGTTCCTTATCTGCCCAGATCCCTCGGTCTCGTCCTGGAACGGCACTCGGGGTATCATTGAAGGATGAAGGGGCAAGTCAGAATTGGCAGTGATGGCTGAGGAGGCATTGAACGTTGACGATACAATTGGCTTCAGTTGTGTTGGAAGGAAATCCTTGTGCCACGGCCTTGGAGTGATATAAAACATGGGCGGGGTGCGAAGTGAGCCTTGGTTGTTGCTGGTGCACTTCAGATCAGTCGTCGGTGGGATTACTCCGTTAATGAACGACCGCAAAATTGTGTTGTTGACCGAATCCTCGGCAAACGCCTCGTGGTCACTCATTTGGGTCGAATGCGCGAAGTCTTTTGCACCCATCCGCGATTCGACATGGACGCGCCCAGGTTGCACGTTGACGCTATTGATTGCCGTAGTCAGTGACCAAGTAGTCACGATCTTGAATCCGACAATCAACATTGTCCAGATTCTCGCCTCTGATGCAATCGTCAGAGATATGACTGGAACAAGTGTGTTTACCAGCATTCCTGCCGGTGCTGTGACCACAGAACCAATTGTACCCGAGAAGAAATTCAAATCTTGGACCAATCGTCGGACTTTTTCCTCATTTGCTGGAACCGTGGCTAGCAATAATCCTTTGTCTGCCAGCAGTGCAAGAAGCGTCACATAGGTTACTGCCAAAACGGAGGCAACCACAAGCAAACGAGTGCGTCGGAGATGGACTGCCAATGGGATGTCCGCTCTCCATGGCGTCGAGGCTTCGATCGACTCGCCCACTGACCCTGACGACTTGGTGTTGGACAAGATTGCAAAATCAGCGGTCTCGCTGACCCCGTCGTTTTCATCCAGCGTTACCACTTCATCGTGGCTTCGACGTTTGAGCTGCAACGATGAGATCTTCAACGCAGCCAACTCTACACACGAGGACTCGCTTTCCACCTCACAGCGCAATAGCAACTTGGGATACTGTTGATTGTTGACCAGTACTTCCGCTACCTTTGCAGCATCGATGTCAAGAGTAGCTCGAGCGCGCAGGAGTTTAGCGTTGCAGCTGAGCATAATTGCGCAGACCACCAGTACTACGACGCCGACGATTGAAACAATGACTGAGCTGAACGGCACGGATGCTCGTAATTTCACGGTATGCTTGCTGCCTGCGAAAGCGAATTGGTGCGGTTGTGCTGGAATCAATTCGACAGCGTGACCGTGCTGGAACAAAAAGTACATGCCTCCTGTCACTGCTGCTTGAAAGGAATCGTCCATGTACCAGTGATTAGCGAGGGCGGACATCATGCTTCTATCGGTATCAGCAGAGCACTCGTTGCCTTGAAGATTCGTCCATCCGCTGGTATCTTCGACGTCGCTTTGTTTGAGTAGGGTGCGCGTGCTGGTTCTGGCCAAAAATTTTGGTCGCCTGTCGGACAAGGAGGGAAGATCAGCAGCTCGAATGGCATCGGAAGGCACCATGATCATCCGTGATATTTGGGACTTGTTGGTGGCTTGAGACACGTTGAGGGCGATGCCCTTGCAGGAACTAGCGCTGTCATCACACGGAACTTGATACATTTTGGCCAAATCACGCACTTCCCACCGCAAAATCCCCAAGGTGATGGTTTCGATCAACTGCAGGTCAGTGACGACAACATTCACACTACTTCCCGATTTGCTGGTTTTAGATGACGCATTCGAACGCTCCACCAACAATTTCTTTGCTCGTGCCTTCTGACCACTACTGTACAAGATCATCTGCCCATCCCGATTGTGAAGACACGAACTGGGCTCACGCTGTCCCATCGATGGGTTGGAAGCATCGCACAGCTGGTACGCGCGCACACTGAAAATATTGCTGTTGAGGAAGCAACCGAGGGATCCGCAAGCAACTGCGGCAGCTGTTGCTTCCACTTCGCTCGAGCCACCAATTCTGGATTGAAGTGTCCACGTATTCAGGTTCGCGGCAGCAGTGTAGTCTGATGTGTGCTGGAGATCCATGGTTACAGCGTCCATCGTGATGTCTGGTGCCAACGTGGAACGGCTGAAGGTGATATTGGCGTTTTCAAAGACAAAGATCGATGATGTCTTCGTCGCCGTTGTGAAGTTCAGTTGAAGCGAGGCGAAATTCGACAGCGATGTGCTGATATCTCCATCTTTCAATTGCAGCTGTGATACGTCATCGTCGCCAATTATTGTCGCCAGCAGCGCCAGCAGCTCGTTTGCCACCGATGCATTGATCCACTTTGGTTGGCCGCTCACTCTGTGCGTAGAGCTATTTCGGATGTGAATCGAGAAGGTCGAGGTTTGATTAGGCACCACTGCGTCGGACACCAAGTCTCGCAAGAACGGCTGATATTGCAAGTCGTACATCGTTGTCTGGTGCCCGATGTCAATGCCCGTAACTTGCGAGGTGCAATTCAAATCGACGGCATTCATCTGTGGTGCAATGAAGGATTTGAAGATGCTGTGCATACTTGCATTGATAGCTGCCGTCGTCGTCGCATTCTGTACTGCATCACTGTTACCCAAATGCGCTTCGATGGTGGTGCTCAGTTGCTGGACGTTGACACTTGACACTGCGTTCTTGACTGCTGCAGCTATACCAACGGTGGCCACCAAACCGCCTATCTTTCTGAGACGACTGCGCCAGGTATTCGCGACGTCCTCACCATCCGCAAAACCCAGAACGAGCGCAATCCACACCGGCACAAACGCCTTGACGGCCAACACTACCGGTTCGTCCACGATCGACATGACGAAGCCCGAGTAGGCGTTGTAGCGGCTCACGACAGCATTGACTTCGTCAGCATTCTGGTCAGTGTCGACCGTGACGGTCGTAAGTGCGATGTTCCAAACAGAGACGACAGCGATAGCCGTAACGAAGAGAGCACTAACACCGACGACATGCAGCAGCCATGGCCGACTGCGGAGCTGGAGTACGAGCGGCACCAACGCGACCATCGCGCTCTCGTGTGGGAGAGCGTTGAAAATAAAGTGATTCCCGCACTGCTGTGGCCCAGCGATGTGTTCAAGTTCGACGTTCCCGCGCGTGCGTTGCACCCATCATTTAAGTAAATCTTGTGGATTGTTTGCAGATTTTCGTAGCGAGACGGAATTCGACACGTCGCACGACCCTCTGTCACTGGCAAGCTTTCCGACCGGAAGTCACTTTGCGCTGCAATACACGTGCTCGTGTACAATGTGGCTAGAGGTGGCACGAGGGTCCATCCTGCGGCAGGATGGCAGGATTCCTGCCAACGGGATTTATTCTGTCGGAGTCTGACAGACAAAATGGAATTCCAATAATTCCAGTTGGGCTTCCATGGCCATTCAGAATCTGGTTGCGGCAGCGCGAAGATGCACTCTTCAATCACGCCTGTCGGACAGGTGGCGTCTGACAGCTACATCGTTGTGCGGATCGGACAAGAGCTAAGCCCAACAGCAGGCAGCGCGCACTGCACGTTCGGCAATGAAAACGTGGGCGCATGTATCATGCTATCAAGTTCAGAGCATGATCGCTGTCCCTGCCCAGCCGCAAGTTCACGCAGACTTGTAATGTCGTAAGCTCGCGCAGCTGGTCGTCGCGCTGGGTACTCAGCACAATGTGCTTGTGCTGAGCACATCGTCCGTCACCATGGACGTGTGAAATTTCTTACCGTCAATTCGGGTACTTGCAGTTCGATAAATTGTGTCACCCATCATCGAAAAAAAGGGCTCGCAGTTGAAGTTCAACTTCAATTGTTGCACGTCCACGCACTCGGCTTCCAGCAGCTCAAGAGCAAGCGCTTGAGTCCAACCAAGGGCCATGCAGTTCTGCGCAAGGTCTCTCCTCTTGCACCTGTCCTGCGGAACGACACTCGATGGTCGAGTTCGTTCAACATGGTGTCGCGTTATGTGGAACTACGACCAAGCATTGAGAAGATTGACAGACACTCAATTCGCAAGCACGATCTGTCAGAGGTACATCTATCCCCAAACGAGGATGAAGATGTCGTGCGTTGGCTGGAAGAGCTAAAAGAGCTGGATTTGTTCACCAACGCGCTTCAAAATAGTGCCCTCATGTTGCACGGGGCGCAGAAGTTGTTCGATGCGGTTGTCAAGCAATTTCTCAGCATGGCGCTACGGCTGTCACCAACGACACCTATTGTAAATAACAAGACTTTGGAGAAGGGAATTGTGAAGATTATCCGCGGGCAGTCACTGCTGGCTGATGAGCGCACTGGATGCGCGATATTCAAGAATGAAACAATCGCTGTAAACGCGCCAGTTGAGCCTCCAAAGTCGATTGTTTCACGCGCCCTCAAGCGTCAGAAACCCAGTCCTGCGCGTTCTTCCTACCGATGTGACGTGGATCCCCCCCCCCCCCCCCCCCCCCCCCCCCCCCCCCCCCCCCCCCCCCCCCCCCCCCCCCCCCCCCCCCCCCCCCCCCCCCCCCCCCCCCCCCCCNCCCCCCCCCCCCCCCCCCCCCCCCCCCCCCACGTCTAACGAATGCGAGAGGTTTTTCTCTGCTGTCAAGTTGGTATATAGTGATTTGAGAAAGCGCTTGGATCCGGACACGTTGGAAGTGCTGATGTTTCTGTCAGTGAACCGTGACGCATGGAGCGCAGTCTCCGTCCACCATATTCGCTCGAAGATTGCCTCCGACGATATGAATTAATGCAAAAGTTAATTTCTCGTAGTCGGCTCGGGATACCCGAGTCACCGGACGCTGACAAACCTTTCAATAGCCACCGAGCTGAGCAGTCGCAGTCAAGTCTGCCGTGTCGAGCTGCACGTTGCCACACTTTGCATCCGCACCACCTCCGCAGTATGTCTTCCTTGCATATTCCAACAGTCAGCTAGGCAAGCACAGCTGCTCGTTCTACAATGAGAAGCCGCTGTACGATTACGATGACCCGGGCGGACGATATTCGCAAGCAAGTGGGCGACTTGTCGACGATAGCCACAGTAGCCAAGTACGGTGCTCGCCTTGGACAAGCCTTCTCAAACACGCAAAGTGCTGTATCAGTGCGGCTCGACCGTGAGTACCATCCCAGATGTTCCTCAAGGTGGGCACTGTGCGTCGGTCGGAGTTGGACTCCTTGCATGGTCTTTAGCTGACCAAGTCAAGAATGCACTCCGATTGGACGACATGCCGTCGGCTTTCCGGCGTCGTCAGTGTCTAGTCGGACGCATTCGTGCAGCACCAAGCAAGACATCAAGCCACTCTCATACTGCGAGAGTATGACCAAATTCGAAGGCAACGACCAACACCGCGACTTGGAAGTGTGCTCGGTGGCCAAGTTCATTCCGTGCAATCTCAGCAGGCCTCTCATCATGCTGCTGTCTACACTTGGCGTCAGCGACACAACGTTCTTACATTTGCTGGGAGCTAAACTGCGATCGCTGTGGTCGGCGCTTCACACCACGCGTGAAGCACTAGAGATGGTATCGTTGCACGCATTCGGTAGTCTTGCCATGAAGATGCTTGGTGGGGGCTTCGATCTCGAAGATGAGTTCCTTCGTGGACTCGTGACGGCTATCAAGAACAAGTGCTTGATTGAAATCCAGAAGTAGGCGCGATTCTGGTGCCTCAAGGTGTGTGCCTCATGGAGATCATGGACGAGACCGGCCTGTTGCCTGCTGGAGCCATCTACTTCCGATCGTCGCAGAAGAAGACAGTGGCACACGGTACCAAGGTTGTTGTTGACGAAAACCAGAGTCTCCACCCACGTGATCTTCGTGTGATGACCGTGGATATGACTGGTGTGGAGACTCACCTGGGTCATCTCGTGAATGAGGTGGTGTTTTCTCAGCACGATGAACGTGATGAGTTCGACGTGATATCTGGTGGTGGCTTACTTTTCGCGATTTATCGTGATCCGAAGTGCCTCGAGTTGGCCAAGATCCATTCCGTCGCAATGGATTTGGCCAAGTCCGGCATGCGTGCCAGCATGGCGAGATATCTGCTTCCGTCAAGTATCCAGACTTCATGGAGAAGGCCTGTCATCCTGGGGCAAATTTATCGCATCACAACGCGCGAAGTGGGTGCCCCGAAGATCTCGCATCGTTTCCGGTGCGGATTTGATGAAAGTCATGTCATTGACGGTATGAGCAATACCTTGAGGAAGCCTACTGCGTCATGGCCAACAACTGCTGGGATCTGTACACAATGGCGTGCAGGTATGGAGTCTACGACGTAGGTGAACTGATCTCCGGGTTTGCACATGAGCTGCTCCGAAAGGCTGTTCGCCGTCTTCATGATCAGGATGACGCTGCGGCAACGATGCGCTGTGCCTTGCAGCAGTTGCAGCGCAAGTATGCTGAAGGGTTTTGGACTGACGACTCCAACGACAAAACGACGATGTCGCGCAATGCGTCTGCGTGGTACAAGTGTGCCTACAGCCATCAACTCAACCAGGGCTTTCGTCCATGTTTGACCCGCTGTTTGAGCTGAAGAAACGTGTGGCAGCTGCGGTTGGCTTGAATCAATGATAGTGCTAAAGACTGACGCCCAACATCGATGAACCGAATGCGCTGGCGAATCTCATCGCAAGTTGCACGTAGCAATCGCGTCGTTGACGTGCACCTCCGATTTGCAGAATGCTTCGATCTCTGCGTATTGGATGAATGCTGACTCTGATTGTCAACTTGCCGTCCGAGACTTGGTCACAGCAAAGCTAATCCATTGCTGCGGTAAGCACGGACCAGACTCATCTTTATTGGATTCCATGCGCTTCTTAATGTCTTTCGTACCCATCGACTTTATCTCTTGCTGTACAACTTCTGCGTGGACCCTGCTTGCCTCGACGCACGAGTGTGTTTGAGCAACAATGCAGCTTGTGTCACGCCATCGCCGACGATCGCCCTGATAATACGACGCATGAATGTCACACCAGCACCAACACATTCCACAAAACAACTCCACGAGCACGTACTCGATGTATGGCTCCAGCTGGTCAACTGTCCACTTGTCTTGCATCTGGAACAGAGCCTGGAAGCGAGCCTTCGGGTCGGCGGGCAAAGCGTCTTCAGGATAATAAACCAAGCGTGCTGGCTTGCCTTTCTGGGCTCGCAGAAGTGCTACGCCACGCAGCATCGTTGCGTCCACGGTCACGTGCTCGGGCACTCGCAGCTGCCATTTGTCCATGAACTGGTCCAGCAGCCAGCCATCGCGCGTTGACTCATCCAGTGCGCTTTCATCAAGCAGCTGCTTGGCCACAAAGATCGCAATCTTCTTGGCGTCCAGCTTGCACACACTGTCGCTGCCGCTCGACGACACGGAGCCGTAGATCCGACAACACTGTCGCACCACAACTTGCGGAGCATCCACCTCAGTTACAAGGCGTTGGAGAGGAATCCCCTCGTTCAAGAAATCCAGATCCTTCTGTACTATGGCGTCAAGAATGTCGCCAAAAACTTGGGTCTGATAGGACGGATTCAGCACTCGCCATTTGCCAGCGTCTTGGAACGCGCACAACTGCTCCAGCAGCTCTTCGACTTCATGTTCGCTCGCTTGGATTGCGCTCACCAAATCGGCCGTGTCGTACAGTTTGCCTGCTTTCATCCGTTTGTTCTTTCATCACCGTAACACAGCCCACAGCTCTTAGCGTTACCGACCATTGGACGTTCGATCAAAAATTGATCGACTAACTCACCTCGTCAGGTTGCGAGGCCGTGTACGGCTGCTCCAGCAGGAGCGACTTCAATTTGGCCATGTCTGCCTTCCGTGGCTGGAGCTAAACAGACCACTCAGTCGTTAGTATGCAATATGATGAGCTAAACCGATAGCTGCCCATACGAGATAGTGCGACAGCGCTGAACCGTGCACGATGACAGTGCCGTCGTTGTCGTCATCCTCGTTGGTCGTGGACTCCTCGTCCGATTTTGCACCCCACTGCGTATGCGTCGTCAAGAGGCGCAAGTTGGACGTGTCTTCCTTCTGCAGCAAGTACGACTGCGTTGTCGTGCACAGCACTGCTTGCTGGTCTGGTTCGCCAACGATGAACACCCTGCGTCAATGCCGCAGCCAAGCATACACACACACAGGTCTGAATGAGCGTTCCCAATCATCAATCCAGCGCTCCACTTGTCCACCTACCGCTTGCCTGCAAGAATCTCCTTCTCGACATTAGCGTTTAGCTCCAGCAAACGGAAGCGGTCGTCCGAATACTCGTCGCTCGTTGCGATCATCCACTCGGCCATTGTCACCGCTTTGCTCTGTTGATGGTGGCGGGAACGGTCCAGATTTTGGCGCCAACCCGACTAAGTACGAACTGAACGAAGTGAACACGACGGATTTGCTTTACCGGAATGTTACAATGGTGTCTACGAGCGCGTGCATGCGATCCTGCAAGTCTCGAAGCTCTTCTTCACCCACACCGTCGATATGCTGGTTGTCGATGACGTGTTTGAGCTTGAGCAGCTGTGGCAGCATTCGGCGTTCAAGAACAATCGGTGTCGCAGCTGGCAGGAGCTCGACAAGCAAACTCAGCAGCGTTACCGCAAGCCGTAGTAGCTCTGCATATTCCAGCGCGTCAGCGCTATCTGTTGTGTCATTCTCCTTGTGTAGTGCTTCAGTTTGAGCGAGCAGCTTGGCCACCACCAATTGAACAGTTTCGAGAGTTCCTGGTAGGATTGTAGTGATGGCGTTTACGTCTTTCTGGCAGAAATTGAGTAGCAAAACCAGTGAGTAGATTCGCAGGTTGGACGCTTGTTCCGTAGACGTCGGGAGGCTGTGTGCGCTGTTGGAGCTCTCCTGGTCGTGTGATTCTTCTGACGGCAGCGAAGTGTTCGCTGTCCAGGCGTTGAGATTGCGCAGCAATAGCTTGACAACGGACGGGAGCAACCGCGCGATCTTCGCCACAACTTCTTCCTCCGCAAACACCACGAGCCACCCGAGCACGAAGAATGCGTCGCCCTGCGCCCACTGGTTCTTGCACGTCGCCATTTTGATCAGACTCGCCAGCAGCTCCTCTGGATGTGCATCCAGCAGGCGCTGACCAGCAACGCGCGACATACAGATCGTGCCGATCGCATTAGCTGCCTTGCACTTGAGCAGCACGTCCCGGCAGCTCAAGGCATGGATCATGTGATCCAGCGCCACATTGCCGTCAGCACCAGTCGGCTCGACCAACAAGCGTCGGACTTCCATGCTCAGGGTGTCAGATGGCAATGCGGCAATCTCCGTGAGACCATCGATAAATGCTGACTTCTCTTCTGTCTTCGGGTCACCACGCGGATCCCAGCGCAGGAGCCACCTCAACTGCGCGACGTACGCATCGAGGTCGACCCACTCGTCCATCGCTCCATTCACGTCGTCCTGCTTGACGGCCGCCAAGCAGGACCTGTACCAATAATGTACCATAAATATGGTACATTGTGGCAATGAGTAGTGACATCAAAGGGAAGCCATGTCACTATCGGTGCTTGGGTTATCAATGCGCTTGGTCACCACGGTGCTCTTCCTCCTCGACTTCCACGACCACCATGGGTGCCAGCGCCAAGTACGCGGCTTTGGTTGACTTGGTCATCGTATTGCCAGAGATACATAGCCAGCGAAGCGTAGACGTGGTGCGGACCTGAAGCTTCTTGACTAGCAACGCGAGCGGCTCCTCGGTGATCATGTTGTCGGCGACGTTGAGGTCGTGCAATGTTTTGTTCAAGTCGAGAGCCTTGGCGCAGGCCGTCATGCCTTCGTTGCTGATACGGTTGTGTGCCAGGTTGAGCTTGATCAGTGTTTTGTTCATAGCGAGGCACTCAAAGAAGCGCTCCGCGATCTTGCCATTCATTTCCGACAGCGACAGATCCAAGATCTGGAGCGCTTGGTTAAACTTGATGACGTTGCTGAACGCGGCCACACCGTCCTTACCGAGATTGTTTTGCGCAACGTTGAGCGTCGTGAGCGTCTGATTCTTTTCACAGAGGGCTGCAGCCAGTTCTTCTGCGGCTGCAGAGCCAATGCCCATGCCTTTGCCTTTGTCATCCTTGATGTCATCGCCTTTGATGTTGAGCTCCAGCAAGCGGTCATTCTTCATAAGCATCTTAGCAAACGCTCGTGCACCTGCCTCACCCATTGTGTGATGTTCAATGTCGAGCAAACGAAGGCACTTGTTGTTCAACAACGCATCTGCCAGTGCTTGCGCCCCCTGTGGACAGATAGTGTTCCAGCGGAGGTACAGCTCACGTAGACATGCGTTGGTACGCAATCCCTTGCTGATCGCAACAATTCCAGACGCACTGAGCTCGTTCCCACGCAAATCTAGTCGCGTGAGGCACGAATTTAGTGGCAATGCCAACTCAATGCCACGCACTCCGTCGTTACCAATTCGATTCCAGCTCAGGTTCATGTAGGTCAAGGAATGATTAAACTGGATGCACTCAGTCATGGCTTTGCCTCCTTGCTTGCCAATTGCGTTATTCTCCATCTCAAGCGTCTGCAACGTTGCGTGGTTGCGCAGAGCGTCCGCGAGTGCAACGCCACCGTAGGAATCAATTTTGCATCCGTTGAACGCGGCACGCAACAGCTGCAGGTGGTGAAAGATCTTCTTGCTCAGAAACACCACCTCGTACACGTCCAACGTCTTCCCGGAGAGATTGATGCTGAGTAAGTGAGCGTTCTTCTGCTTTTCAGCCGTGGACATCGTGTCAGGCACTACGGGCAGCTTCAATTTGTTCAGCATCAGTGTTGGTCGATTCAACGCCAGGCACTTGGACAGAATCCAGCGGTCGAAGTAATGATCTTGTGGAATATCAAACGACAGTGTCGGTACTGATTGAGCAGCGTCGATGCCCCGTGCCTGCTGGACTGGTATGTGTTCTCCGTGCATCAAGATCGTTTCCAATGTTTCGTTCGATGCAACCAGCTCACCAATTTCCTCTCCAACTTCCTCGTATAGTCCTGTGTTGGAGAGATTGAGCAGCTTGAGCGTTGGACAGTGCTTTATTCTCTTGAGAATGTCAAGCACGCCCCACCGTTTGATGCCTGGATTGTCGGACAGATCCAGCTCCACGATTTTGTCGTTCAGAGGGAGAAGTCCCGAGATTACGAGTGCATCCAGCTCCATTACCTCCATCGCGGCCATCTCCACCCACCGCGAGCGCTGTACCTTGTCAACAGGGATGACGGCCATGCTCCCCGTCAGTCTCAAGTTGGCAAACGACGGATTGACTTTCCACAACGCCTTGACAATGTCACGTGAAGCTTTGATGTCGATATTGTCGAGAAAGAAATCCTCATGACGGTCTCGGCCGAACACACTCAGTTCCTGGAAGACGAAATTTTCTCTGAGTGATCCGAGAAGGCGGAGCAACGCCTCCGATGACACTTGGTTCCATGACACATCGAGCTCTGTCAGTGTTTCGTTCTCTTCCAGTGCATGACGCAGATAGTCAGCTCCCTGGTCCAGAATTTCGTTGTGACTCATCTTGAGTGAGATAACCATGACATCCGGGGCATCCTCAAGTGCCTCACTGAGTGCCTGTGCTCCCAACGGCCCGATCCGATTGTGGCTCAGATCCAATAATGTCAGGGTAGAGTTGGCACGGAGCGCTGCCGCTAGCGCGCACATTGAGCGATCTCCCAAATCGACATCTTGGAGAATGAGCGACACCAGTGCTGTGTTGACACGCAGTGCACGACAGATGGCCACCGCGCCGTCATCTTGGATCTTTGAACTTGATATCTTCCCCTTCCTGCTTCTCGCAGCTTGCGATCGGTGCCACACAATCGACTTCATCGATTTCACCGACATCATTGTGCTCATCTTCTTGAGCATCACGGTCTTCGTTCCAGTCGCGTTAGCCACCTCTTGGTTCCCAGGTACAGGTGTATCATTCATTGTTGGCGGTGGCTTTGCGTCTACGTCGGTCGTCTTAGCCCGTGAATGCGTCAGGCGAAGTTTCCATCTTGTTGCCCGGCGTCGCCGCTTGGGCTTCGGGTATCGCTTCTTCCACTTCTGTTTGCGCTTGCGGGGTCGCTTAACAGGCTTCAGCTTAGTGACTTGTCGGATCATGAGCTCTTGCGTTGATAAGTTGAACGCCAGTCCTGTGGTTGCCAGCATGACACATTGCGTTCTGGTCATGCGCTTGTGGGGAGGCAATTCTTCCTGGTTGTAATGCAACAGCCGTGGTGAGATGTGACGCCGCAGTAGCAGCGTCATGTACGTGAGAGACCACCCGAGCTGAAAGCAGTGCCAGAAGCCAAAGTCTGCGATGTCAGTCGGCACCACGTACATCTTCTCTGCCTGATGCGCCACTTCAATCTCGAACGATCGCGGGTTCGCCAAGGTCTCGATCGGGATGCTCAGATGGTCCACCGTGGCTGTCGCTGGTGTCAGTGCCGCTGGTGTCAGTGCCGCTGTGCCTGGGTGTGTGGTTGCAATTCCATTAACTCCTGTTGTGCTGGTGTCTGGTCCTCCTATAGGTTCCACGGGCGACGTCGTCGCTTCCTGGACAGGATAGAACGTGAAGATGCTCAATCGCGGCCGGTCAGATGTCCACGCTTGAATGCGCTTCACAGCAGGCGCGTCATTGTCTCCATTTGTTGTTGTTATTGCGGCATTGTCTGGGGCTTTGTCGTCGTTGTTGCTGGTCTGCTCGCTGGCGACCTGTTCGCTGGCGTCGATGAGCTGGACAATCGTCGTTGTTGCGACGTCGTCTTTGGTTCCCAACAGCGGTAATTCGCTCTCCATGTTGACCAATACCGTGGAGACAAGACTGACCTTCAGTGCTTCGCACACACTGGGCAGTGCGTGCCTCTGTGGAGCCGTCCACGACTTGTTATCAAGCGCACCGAGCGCGTCGCATTGGTCGCCGTGTCTTTTCGGTGCCCAAGCCATCGATGACAACAAGCGTCTATCGGAAACAACATTGGACTTACTGTGCCTATTTATGACGAATTGTGTGTAAGCTTGTGTTGTTTGTGCGAAATCTGAGACCACGGCATCCAGTCATCAACATCCCACGGCCGCTTCGTCATCGACCCGATGCCACTTGCGCAAGGCTTGCGCCGCAGGCCAAGATGTGCGGTTGCGAGGGCAGCAGCGGAATCAGACGTGATGTGTGTTGGCTACTTTCGACGCAAACATTTCGTCGTTGCACTGGCAAAGCCTTCGATTCCTTCAATGGACGTTCACCGCAATGTTCACGTGCGGACCTAGACAACCAAGGCACAACAACTACCTGTAGTGCTTCCTGCAAGCGAAGGCTGCAAGATGGAGAGTTTCGCAGTAGATGTTGTCGATCTCTAGACACCCAAAAGCTGGAAGGTTGTGACCAGCGGGCACCGCAGTGATCGATCCAAAGCGACCAAACTTTGATCGCGGATGATTCAAGTGGCAGAACGGCAAGCTGACTTGGGAACAATTCGTTCGATTCCTTCATCGACTCATTGGAATCGAAGCGATTTTGTACTACAGTACTAGCACGGCCTGTCAACAACAACGAATGAAGCAGCTTCTATCGCGAATGACGGCTGTGTTGCCTACTACTAGAGTTCCGTCCCACGGCGCTTCCTTGAGGATCCTTTGGCTTTGTCCAGTGGCCATGGCCGAGCGCCTCAAGCGTCAGTCTCCTCGGCGAGCGAAAGTCCTCGGTCTTCCCTCTTCTCACTCGCCAATTTGCGCTCTTCCAGCCTCACCGCCACCCCAGTCCAAGATGAAGAGAGCCATCATCTTTGCGTCCGTCGCTGCCGCCGCGGTGGCTGCGCAATCGCCACTGTCGTATGACGAATACGCGTACGCCATGTCGGTCGCCAAGCACCAGGAGGAAGCGCTCAACATCAAGCCGTTGATCCTTAGCGGCAAGGAAGTGCAGCCGGAACCAGGACCTACGTGACGGGTCTGCGCGACTCGCCAGATGCGGAAGGCTTCTGTGGTGGCTCGCTCATCAGTCCGAAGCACGTACTCTCGGCCGCGCACTGCATGGGCTCGATCACCCACGTGTCGGTCGGCTCCCACTACCTCAGCGGCACCAAGGACGGCGAGTATCTGAAGGTGGTCAAGCAAACGCGTCATCCAGACTACAACTCGGGCAACCACTCGAACGACTTCCTCATCCTCGAACTCGAGCGGGATAGCAAGTTCACGCCTGTAGCACTCGCCAAGGGCGATGACTCGGATATCGAGCCGAAGAAGCCGTCTACGGTCATCGGCTGGGGCGCTACCAGTGAAGGAGGTGATCAGTCGGATGTGCTGTTGGCCGTGGATGTCGAGCTGCTCAAGAATGAGGACTGTGCTAAGAAGCTCAAGATCGATGGCACGATGGTGTGCGCTGGTGGCAAGAAGAACGAGGACTCGTGCCAGGGCGACTCGGGCGGCCCACTGGTGGTGACGAAGAACGGCGCCGACGTGCTGGTCGGTGTTGTGAGCTGGGGACGTGGCTGTGGCCGCGAAGGCTATCCAGGTGTGTACTCGCGCGTGTCTGCCGTTCGCGCGTGGATCGACGCCACCGTCGGCAGAGTCACCTGGCGCTAGATCCCTGTGATCAGAAGAAGCAGTTACTGCCCTCCAAGCCAGGACCACAACGTATTGATGTACGCCATGTAACGTGATGAATGAAAGTGAATGCACTTCAAACTGAAACTCGTGTGACATTGCGTCACAAGGCTATGATCGAATGGAGATCCACGACTACCTCTAACCACGACATGGTGGAGGTATAGAAGGTTTGTGAAGTTGTTTTGAATGTCAATCTCCAGAACTAAATGGATGTCTATGCAGAAGGCGTCCATCGAATAAGAGATTGGTTGTTGTATGGCACGAAGAACACGTCTGACCAACACAGGGGGTGATGGCGGCGTTGCCTGAATAACGTGCCAAGTCGACAACTCTGTCGACACATGCAACGAAAATGTAGGTACATCTCTGCTTCAGAACGTCAATCTCCAGAACTAAATAGACGCCTACACAGAAGGCGCCTATCGAATAAGAGATTGATTGCTGTATGGCACGAAGAACACGTCTGACCAACACAGGGGGTGATGGCGGCGTTGCCTGAATAACGTGCCAAAGAACAATCCACTCACACGAATCACCACACAACACAGACACACGCATGCACGCAAATGAACAGTAAGATCGAATGTGTCACTGCAGACCCCGAGCAGTTGCCACCATCTGCTGCGGCATTGGTGGCAACCGACTGAGATCGAGCCCGCGGTGGCTGGTGAATGCTGTTGGCGTCTGCTTGAAGGACAAACAAACACGGAGACAAAAGTCCATCATCCCAAACCGAGCAGAGCCGAGGTTACACCGGCCGCATCCGCACCCGTCTGCGCTGCTCCGAGCTGAAGCGTGGACCGAGCTGCTTGTGCACTTGGACGATGCTTGGTGAATGAGCCGTTGAAACGTGTGGTGTCCCCTGAACGGCCAACCGATGTTGCGCGAAGGTAACCTAAAAACGAATGTCTTCCGAATGTCGTCAGACGGTCGACCTCGGCGAGGATTCGTGGGGACGTGGACATTGAAGCACGCATTGATATCGCGCCGCTGTGCTCTGCGTGGACGCGACGTCGATTGAGGCTGCTGAGGCTTGTCTGTGACGTGTAGACACCACGGGAGGCTGCAGCAATGCCGTGCACGATCAAGATCCGCGTCGTGGAGGCGCGCGACCTGCCCGTGATGGACCGCACGAGCAAGCTGGCGGACGCGTACGTGTGCATCACGTTCGCCAGCTTCGAGGCCAAGTCGTCCATTTCGCGCAAGAACATGGATCCCGTGTGGAACGAGGAGTTCCGCTTCGACGTGGCCGACGACTCGGTGCTGCAGCGCCAGCCCATCGAGTTCAAGCTCATGGACCACGACGTGTACACGTCCGACGCGGTGCGTCATCTTGCTGGCTCGTGTTATGTCTGTGGGCTGTGACTGGATTGTGTTGTTGATGGCTGATGAGCGGATTTTGTGTACGTGTAGACCATCGGTGTGGTTTATGTGGATCTCAATTGCGTGCTGATGCGTGAAGGCCACGTGATCCAGGGCTGGTTCCCGATCTACGACACGCTGCTGGGCGTGCGGTGTGAGCTGAGCCTGGTGATCCGCCTCAATTATTTCGGTGACGTCAATCCGTTCCAGGAGTCCTCGGCCGGCGTGCAATTCTTTGGGTTGTCCACGTTGGATCCGAACTTGTATGCGATCGAGCGGATGCTGGGGTTCGTGGAGGAGCTGGTGGTGCACGCAGACCCGGAGTACTCGTGGAGCGACAACTTCCGAACGTCACGCAAGAGCAACGAGCACCGACAGTTGTTGCTGTACAAGCTGTCGTCACAGATCGTGACTCTGGTTGGCAAAAAGGCGCTCGAGCTTGGTGGAAACGCTGTGTTGGCGTACAAGCAGTTCTTCGATGTCGAAGGAGACAGTGGGTTGGTGGCCCGAGCGTGTGGCACCGCGTGCTACATCACGCCGATCGAAAGACACAACAGCGATGATGAAGTGATGAGTGCGGACGAGCACTCGAACGACGGAGAACAGGACAATGCCAAAGAAGAAGCCATGTCGTCGCCGGAAGTGACGGACGCCGTGCTACCGTCACCTCGAGTGGTTTCTCCGCGATACATCCCTAGAAGATACATGAAGCCAATCAAAGTGCCAGAGGCTTTCAATATCACAGTGCATGATGTACGTGGATGGATCGCTTGCGCTTGAGATTGGATTGAGCTTATCGGGGGGGGGGGGGGGGGGGGGGGGGGGGGGGGTGTTGACTGTCGTTTTGCTTTCAGGAAGTACAATTGGTGACGCTGAAGGTGTTCAGCCCTGCGACCATGATCCGGCTTGGTGGTATCGTCAGCGCCCGGTCAGTCAAGTATTTGGGCAAACTCGCCACTAAGCTTGCAGATCAAGAAACACGTGACTCATGGTGGTTGGAGCTACGCGAAGAGGTGAAATTTGACTCGCAAAGTCTGGATGGCTGGAGATCAGGAAACGCTGACCACATTTAATTCGATGGACTGCAGATTCGAGCTCATGCACAGTCGCTTCAATGTCCATTTGTGATTGGATACACGGAATCCTGTACCATCCATGACGATGTCTGTGTAATTTCTGCGTCGTGAGTTACCTGTGTTTCGGTGTTTCCTGTGCCCTGTGCATGTTGCCTAACATATAGTTGCGAAATGTAGCGGTACAGCCGCTGTGCTCCGAAATTCTGCAAGTGAAAAACCAAAGAAAATTGAGCAATACGACGGTGGAGAAGAGGCAGGGTCTAATACATCCTCCCCTGCAATTCCCGGCACGCCGGAGTTGTCCAGTTCGACTACCAGAAGATCTCCATCCTTCATGCAGCTGCTGGGAGCGAGCGAGATTTTTACTGGACGTTCCAAGCAACGGTATGTTCGAGGTGTGTCATTGAATACGTGCTGTTTCTTTGCTCATGACTATACTGCAGGAAGCATCGCCGAGGAGTGTCGCCATGTCTGCTTTGCCACATTCCTTACAGCAGATCGCTTGCACCATTTTCAAAGTGAGTGATTTGGTCAAGCATCGTGATGAATTCATGTGTCCTAATTAACCTGATGGTCCTTCTTTCGCAGCATGAGAATTGTTCGTTGTGGCATTTGCGGAAACAAGTGGGTTCCCGAAATGCTGATTGCCTCGATCGAGCCACCCGCGGGTTTAGCCGTTATTGGCAAGGGCACCTTCATTCAAGCTCGAGTCTGCCGTCAGCGCCGCAAAGGGACGGGAGACATTAACGCCACGATCGTTTCAGACGCGTTACCGTTCCTGGAGTACGAACTTTATCGTCAGGTAACGATGATGTTTTACTGTGGCGACCCTGGCTACGACTGAAACGTTCTTGTTGTCTTCCAGCTGATCGTGAAGATGAAAGTGATTGGAGCAAACGCAGTTTTCGGTTTTGAATCTCAAATTCAGGTATTCTGGTGATGCGTCCGGATGAACGTTTGGTTCCACGCATGTTACTCTAATGGTGTGATGTATAGATCGGTGGATCGCTGATTGTTGGTGTTATCACGGGAACTGCGGTCTACCTCCCTGCGCTTCCACCTCCTCCAACTCTACGAATCGAGCGCAACATTGATGCACGTTTTCAGCTTCTTCATTCTACTTGTGTTCAGTTAGAGTTAAGACATGGATGTTGTGCAGGTAAAAGATGAGGAAGATCGTCGGTTGGTGAGACTGCAGTCTCAGATTGAAGAACTTAGCTCCATCAACAAGGACAAGGTGAGTAGAGTCACCGACAACGACGACAGAGTGTATGGTTTCTCACATCGAGGCGAATCATCGTAGTTGCACCGGGACAGAATCTGGATTGTCCATCCTGAGCACGATTATTACGGCAGTCGTTTGTTTCGAGCTCAACAAGCCTTACTGCAACAGATGCACGGCTCCTCGCTTGATGATGACAAGGGTCGCAGATACTTATTGCCGTTTGCAACCCCGACTCGGCTTCAACAGCGAAGATTGCGACGAGCTAGACCAACCTCGCAGCATAACCAAGGTGGCAGTGTTGGATCTTTCAAAGAAATCAAGACGCAGTCGTCATCCGAGAATTTGCTTGCGGAAGAATTAACTTCGAATACAGCGAATGAGACGAAGACACTGAGTTCGTCCTCGGAGTCAAGCTCGGACTCGGAAGAGGAAACATTCATGTAAGGATTCAGGTCAGTTTATGTCGATCGAGCTGGCTTTCTTTGATTCCGTACTTAACCATATTTGACATATGCAGCGACTCCAAGCAAACATTTGTTCTGGAAATTGATGACGAGACGGACGAAGACCTCATGTCCGTCCTACTTGAACAAGAGTTACCCGAGGTTTGTGCCAGTTCCATTTTCGTTCCGTGAGCGATATCACGTGCTGAATTAACTTTGGTTCATCAGGGCATCTCAATGTGTAGCACTGATCGGCTTCCAGGGGACTTCTCTCCTGGAACGAACATTCATTTGATCATTTCGATGAAACGCGTCGAGTGGGAGGAGGGCCGAATGCGTGATACGCGACTAAACGAACTGCTTTCTATGGTGTTTAAAGAGCTATTTGCAAGGTTTGTGAATTCGTTTTTGATGCGGTGCTGATGGAATTGACTGAAAATATTGTTTGCGATGCAGCCTCATTTTTAAAATTCGCATGTACGCTCCTTGTGCCATCTGTGGGCTCAAGTTTCGCATTGCGGTTGCTTCTGAAACAATGGTGAGCCACTTAGCCGCAGTGCTTCAATCCAAATGGTGTGGTGACATGGTTCGCTGTTAATGGTTTGCAGATCGAGGTCGTCCTTATTGGCATGGCGCTTCTCGGCAAAGGAGAGGAACAGATCGATAGTCTACTCGCAGAAGCGGCGAAAACTATCGATGAGGAAAACACTGAAAGAGAAGACGACGACGAAGAAGAGTACGATGATGAGGTATCACCACAAGTTTCACCAGCAGACACTGCTGGTGTTGGTGCTGGCAAACGGCGGCTTTCCATCCAAGCGCCAATGAATCCTGCCTGCTACCCGCATCTTCGCACAATGACCCCGATGCAATCTACTTTGTTGGGTACTTCAAGCGACATGGACGGTCGAGAATGGATCGAACTAACACCTCTCTCCTATATTCCTGGTGCGAGAGTGATCCGATACTTGGGGCGAGTGACGCTTCATTTCATCAAGGAGAGCTGGACGGTTCGTGAGAGCGGCGGCTTGGGCGCGTTTTACCATCTTTTCTTCAATGAAGCCATCGCTATCGTACGCGCTCACGTGCGCTCACTTGGTGGCAACGCGATGCTCACGTTCCGACTTGTTCCAATCGAGTCAAGTCAGCTTTATCGAAACCAAGTGTACAACATGATCAGCATCACCGGCGATGCCGTCATGGTGGAACGAGAAGACGAAATGAATTACGCGGTCCCACCAGGATACTGGGCGCTCAAGTCATCGCATGCGACGGAAGTCGACAAGACGCTCTCGAGTCTCGAAGAAACGATGCCATACGCGACAGCGCCGTTTGACATGAAAGCTAGTGGCGATCGATAGCCGAAAAACACACATTTATGCACAATACAAACACCTCAATAACACAATTATGTATTGATTGGGTCGATACTTAATTCAATAATTGTTTGGGAGCGCGTTGGCAACCAGCAAGCGCGTGACAGAACCATGGCGACGAGCACGCCACCAACGCACGTGGTTTTCGAGACAACAGTGGTGAGTGGCAGCCCAAAGTGCTGCACATACTGGCGGGCATGATGCTGTGCTTTATCATATTCAGCAGTTGGGCGCCAGGTGTGGGTCTCTGTTTGGAAAAACCTGGCGACGTGTCTGACACTGTGGTCTTAGGGCACTTTCACCATTGAATTGTATTATGAGCACGCTCCAAAGACCTGTTGGAACATCTCGGAGCTTGCGCGCCGCGGATACTACAACAATACTATTTTTCACCGCATTATCAAGGTATGGAGCTCGCTCGTAGCTTGTTTTGTGATGTCTCAATCGCTAATCAGTGGGGGGGCTCTGATGCGCTCGCAGGACTTCATGATCCAGGGCGGTGATCCAACTGGCACAGGCCGTGGTGGCGAATCCGTCTACGGGTAAGAAGACTTGACTGATGCTGTGAAAATGGAACGTGGGCGTCTAATTTAAGGTCCGTGCAGTGGCAAGTTTGCTGACGAAATCACAAAGGAGCTCAAGCACACAGGCGCCGGCGTTGTGTCCATGGTGTGTCATCATCTTCACGAAGAGGTTGAGATGCTACGGTCGCTTATCAGGTTGTGTTGTGGCCGTCGCTTGTATGTGCCAGGCTAACGCAGGTCCAAACACAAACGGCAGCCAGTTCTTCGTCACGCTGGCGCCGACGCCATGGCTTGATGGTGCGTTGCGGTGCAACACGAACACATCGATGGCGTTCGTGATAATCCACTAATGTCCATAATGCTTGTGAACAGGCAAGCACACAATCTTTGGACGCATCTCGGACGGTATGCGCGTCATCCAGCGCATGGGGCTCGTGCCAACGGACGCCAACGACAGGTGAGCCCGCCGCTCCACCATCTCTTCCTCTCTCTCCATCCTTCACACAACTATCTCCTAACCAATGCCAAATCTCCATCACGACCCGCCCCACAGACCCCGCGACGAGATCAAGGTGACGCGTGCGTACCCGGTGTCCAAGGAATAATACACAACGCTACACAACGCAGTATCCTGGAAGCGTACCCGCCACCATAACCTCCTAACCCACCTCGCGTAACCCATGCCTCCACAGTCCCGAACCGGTCCACGTTGCCGTGAACCGCCCGTTGCTGCAACGCATAGATTCGTTTTCGACCAATCTCGTGCAGTATGTACTTGTTCTACCGCTTTTATTGGCTGAAAGTGGCATCCGTTATGGTTTTCTGGGGGGCTGCTGCTGGGGCGGGTCGGTCGCTCCGCTCCGGTTGAGGGAACGAGAAGCGCCGCATTGAACGCCGCATCAGTCCGAACAAACGCACGCGCCGCCCGTGGGGACGCTCGCTGCACGACGGAAGCCAAGTCAAGTTCCATCCCATCCTATCCACGCAGCGCTGTCGCTGCCTCTGCTAAAGCAATCGGTTCACCATGGCGATGCCTTCGATGGCGGCGATCGCCAAGCGCATGACGGGCGCGGCCAACGACTCCAAGTTCTTCAGCACGACGAAGAAGGGCGAGACGCACGAGCTGCGCCAGGAACTGGCCAACCCGAGCCGCGAGAAGAAGAAGGACGCCGTCAAGAAGGTCATCGCCAACATGACCATCGGCAAGGACGTGTCCATGCTGTTCACGGACGTGGTCAACTGCATCCAGACGGGTGAGTAGAGGATGAGGCGGACAGATTGAAGCTAGATGGCTAATGCTGATGATGTTGATGTGTATGATGCAGCGGATACGCAGTTGAAGAAGCTCGTGTACTTGTACTTGATCAACTACGCCAAGAGCAACCCGGACCTGACCATTCTGGCCGTCAACGCCTTTGTCAAGGACGCGGCGGATCCAAACCCGCTCATTCGTGCCTTGTCTGTGCGTACCATGGGCTGCATCCGTGTTGATCGTATCACTGAGTACTTGTGCGAGCCATTGCGCCACTGTCTGCAAGACGAGGTACGTGACGATGGCGATGTCTGTGTGATGACGAGGACAGGGCGACTGAGTGATGATTGTCGTGACAGGATCCATATGTGCGCAAGACCGCTGCCATTTGCGTGTCCAAGCTGTACGACATTAACCCGGACCTCGTGGAAGAACAGGGCTTCCTCGACATGCTTCGTGACCTCATCTCTGACTCGAACCCAACGGTCGTCGCCAACGCCATTGCGGCGCTGTCGGAAATCTCGGACAACGGCAGCTCGCAGCACGCGTTTAAGATCACCAAATCGGTGCTGCAGAAGCTGTTGGCGGCCCTGAATGAGTGCAATGAATGGGGTCAAGTGTTTGTGTTGGATGCGTTGGCCAACTACACGCCGGCGGACTCGCGTGAAGCCGAAGGCATCATCGAGCGTGTCACGCCGCGCTTGCAGCACGCCAACTCGGCTGTCGTGCTGTCTGCCGTCAAGGTCATTATGAAGTACGTGCTGTGTAGCGTGATGAATGCCGCGGAGGACTCGAGTTCCAATTCTGATTCGCGTTTGCATCATTGTCAATGCCCAGGTTCCTCGAGAAGGTCACGGATGCCGACACTGAGCGCAGTTTGTCGCGCAAGATGGCACCACCGCTCGTGACGCTGCTGTCCGCTGAACCGGAAATCCAATACGTGGCGTTGCGCAACATTAACTTGATCGTCCAGAAGCGTCCTGCTATCCTGGCGAACGAGATCAAGGTGTTCTTTTGCAAGTACAACGATCCGATCTACGTCAAGATGGAGAAGCTCGACATCATTATCCGCCTGGTTTCGGAGCGTAACATTGAGCAGGTGCTGCTGGAATTCAAGGAATATGCGACCGAAGTCGACGTCGACTTTGTTCGTCGTTCCGTGCGTGCTATCGGTCGCTGTGCCGTCAAGCTGGAGCGCGCTGCCGAGAAGTGCATCAACGTGCTGCTTGAACTTATCCAAACCAAGGTTAACTACATTGTCCAGGAAGCTATCGTTGTCATCAAGGACATCTTCCGCAAGTACCCAAACCAGTACGAAAGCATCATCGCGACGCTGTGCGAGAATTTGGACACATTGGATGAGCCAGAAGCGAAGGCGTCCATGATCTGGATCATCGGCGAGTACGCCGAGCGCATTGATAATGCGGATGAATTGCTGGAATCGTTCATCGATGGATTTGAGGATGAGACCGCGCAGGTGCAGCTGCAATTGTTGACGGCGACCGTCAAGCTGTTCTTGAAGCGTCCGAACGAGACGCAAGAAATGGTGCAGAAGGTGCTGCACAAGGCAACGGAAGAGTCGGACAACCCCGACTTGCGCGACCGTGGCTACGTCTACTGGCGCCTGCTGTCTGCCAACCCAGAGGCTGCTCATGCCGTTGTGCTCGCCGAGAAGCCAGTGATCAGCGACGACACGTACGCTCTGGACTCGACTATCCTGGACGAGTTGATCGGCAAGATTGCGACCTTGGCCAGTGTTTACCACAAGCTCCCAAGCGCGTTCGTTGTGCGTTCGACTGTGTCGGAGCTGCGCGAAGAGAACGATGGCGATGGTGACCGCGGTGATGACGACGACGAAGGATCGTCGGATCGCACGGGCGATGACGGCGGTGCCGAAGCGCCTGTGGACTTGCTCGATATGGGAGGCATGTCGGTCAGCTCGCCAGCACCAGTTGCCGCCCCTGCCAGCAATGCCGGAGCGAGCTTGGTCGACATCTTCGGTGGCGCTCCTGCGGCGCCAGCGGCAGCTGCACCAATTGCGCAGAAAAAGATGCTATTGAACGCGCAGCAAGGCAAGGGCCTCGTGATGAAGGGCTGTTTCACGCGTCGCAATGGCCAGTTCATCCTCGACGTGGACTACGAGAACCAGGGCGCAACACCGATTGCGGGCATTGCAGTGCAACTGAACAAGAGCACCTTCGGTGTTGTTCCAATGCAGCCACAAGTCAACTTCCCACAGCCACTGCAGCCTGGACAGAGCACTTCGCACGCGATGGCCATGGGCGTGAACCCAGCGTTCGTGAATGCTCAGGTGGCGCCAAACTTTGCCATTCAGGTCGCAATCAAGAACATGAGCAGCGGCGATGTCGTGTACTTCCAGACCGAGCTGGAGCTGCAGGCCATTTTCACAGAAAACGGTGGACTGGAGAAGACCGAGTTCATCAACATGTGGAAGGGCATCAGCGAAGCGAACGAGCACTACTTCAACGTCGGCACAGGCGGCCAGAGCGTGGACGCTGTGTCCGAGCGACTCAAGCACAGCAACGTGTTCTACGTGGCCAAGCGCGCCATCGACGGCAAGGAGATCGCGTACTACTCGGTGCGAAGCATGACCAACATCGTGGCGCTCTTCGAGTTCACGTTCGACGGCTCGGGCAGTGCAAAGGTGTGCTTGAAGACGGAACAGAAGGCGTTCAGCCCGTTGCTACAGAAGACCGTCGAGAACCTCTTCGCACAGTAACACTATCAACGACCGAATGCGCGTTCAGTGGGGCAAAGTCTGCTTTGTGTCTGCCTGGCTGGGGCGGTGGGGCGCCGCCAGTGCAGTGTTATGAGCGCTTAAATATATTTGTATTGCTTCTGCCCGTTCACATAACGCTACGTGCTGCATCAGTACTTGCCGCCACGCAGAGCTGGTGGGCCCTTGCACGCACGTGAGCCCGGAGTGGAGCGGCGGCGCACGAAGAACTCTTCGTCTTCGAGGTCGTTCGCGAGCTTGGCCACTTGCTGAGTCGCGGCATCGCGCTTGTTGCGCTCGAACAAGGCGCTCATGAGGCCCGGCAGGGCGTCATTGGCACTAATACACAACGTGATTGATATTAGACCGAGGCAGAGGGATCATCGAATGACACAGCAGCGCATGGGTTACGCACGTCAATGGAACAGGGCGATCAAACTTGCCCACTTCCTTCGGCAACCAGCAGTAGAGTGCTGCCGTAGCGGAGTTGAGTCCAGCGGCCTTGACAGACGATGATTCGGTTAGTGACATTCCGTGCAGAGACATATTTTGATACTGTGTGTGCACGCTTACCTGCTGCTCTCGCGCCGCTGGCACGGCGGTGATGCCGCTGGCCATGGCGTAGATGCTGCTCATGTGGTGAGGCGTCGCCATCGTTATTCTTTTGTTGGTTGCCCACGCAACAATATAACACTCATAATATGGTAACCGTTCATTATATGTGTTAATGTTACAAATGCTCAGCTCGGTGCTGTCGAGCTGCAATGAGTTCTTGCAGGTGCCTGCCTTGGCCAGGAGGAAGACCACACCAGTTCAAATTAAGTGAGAGCAAGCTATGTTCCAAGCGAGTGTGTCAGTGTGGGGTCAGCCGGGTGCAAGATCATGCAGAACCGCTCAGACCTTTTCGATTGCTCGTATGCCGCGATCAGCCATGCTGCACCTCGCTGGAGTACGGTGCTGTATCCAACAAAAAGTTCCAGATCAAAAAATCTCAACTCTATCGGAATAAAAGATTCCACAGTATTACCTCTGCAAATTCAGACTTTGGAGTGTCGTGTTGTGCTTCACCATTTCCGCCAGTGCCTTCGCTCCAAGTTCTCCAATAGGATTGCCCGCTAGTGACACCTAGTCGATATCAAATTGTCACATCTCGTTAAATTAGTATCTCTACACCAGTGCACAACATGATCGCACCTTTAACAGTGAAGTATTCGTGTGGAGCGCAACAGCCATCGCGGTAGCTCCGATGGGGCCAATTTGGTTGTCCATATTCGTAGACCCGGGTGTGCGAGCATGCGCGTTTGTGTCGTTGCCCAGGTTGAAAACACGCAGGTTCTTCGAGTGCTACAATTTCGAACCCACTAAGCGCGACTTGCATAGCACATCATCGATGATATTGGAGGTATGGCGTACCTTGAAACCACGAGCAAGCAGAATCGCACCGGCGTCAGTGACTTGACAGCATTCGAGGTGCAACATGGTAAGTACGTCCGTCTTAAGCATCTTCTCCTGTATAAAAGCGAGGTTCATTCACCTATCTCGACGAGTATTGCGCAGAACACACTGCGTACCGCAAGTAGACCACAACCAACGAGACCACAACCAACGTTGGTGATGCATGAGTTGTACRCCTGAAATTCGCGTTGTTTAGGCAGAGCGGCAGCCGCACTGACAGGATCTTCCGCGACAGGTACAGCAGTGCTTTCATCATTCGCCTGCGACGTGAGCTCCGGCTCCAATAGGAAACTCATTTTCCGTTTCTCGTGCGCTGAATGCGTCGGCGGCCGAAATGAATAGAAAAGCTGGATCTCTCCGTCAACTCGCTGTCCTTCCGTGCAAATGCACCAGCGTATGCATTCTTCGTCAGATCACAGCCGACAAACGTCGCCAATGATAATAAATCACGTACCCATTTCAAGCGCTGCAGCTCGGGGTCGTTCACGTCCTTACATAGCGCGACCCGTTGGTCTTTCGTATGCCTACCGCGATCGCGGTAGCTGCCGCAAGGCAACACATATCAGCACAATCGAGGAAGCACGGGCAAGTACATCATGCGCTCACCGCTTCGCTTGCTTTCTGTCCAGCGTTGTTCGATATGTACGGACCTGCTCGAGGAATTTCTGGCTGTCGTAGATGAGCAACCGGGACAAATCGAACGGATGAAGCCATGCCTGCTCGTGAGGTGCAAACGGCTGCAGTGCACTCGGACACAATTGTATGCTGGGTGCCGAAGTCGAGTCAATACGCATTGCCAAGGCATGGTAGGCACATAGCTCACCTGAAGAAGTGCTTGAGGCGTTTTGCAATTGCAAGCAGGCAGAGATCAATCAGGGACGGCACCTCCCGCGCCACCACCGCCTTCAGCGTTTGTTGTTYCTCCATGCCCAYCSATATTGCACCATTGTCATCGTCAATCTGCGCTGGTAGGTCATAGCCTTGCACTTCACTAGCCTCCAGATCCTCCATCATCAGACACCAGCGAAGAGAAGCAATCGTCACCGCACCGCCCCAGAGGTGTCCCGAAAGTATCGCCACCAAGTTTCCAGCCACCTTCGCGCAACATGACCACGATCGCGAACACTCTTCAAAATTCGAGCATTATCAATTTCTGCAGGTGACTGGGGAAGGTTAAATTCGCCCCCAACCCTCGCAGTCGCAGACCGCATGTTCCATCTTACACACACTCTCGAACGCCGGCTTCCACCAATCACCGTGCGAGGAACGGGGCGCCAAAAAACCTTCGTGCGCCAGCTGGCCTGGTCGCTGCAACACGTCGCCCAGCCGGCGTCCCTCCCGGTTCCTCGCGTCCTCGCGCGCGTTCTCAACGATGCCTCATTCGACAATCTGCGGTCGTCTTCCCAAGCGGATTCATTAGAAGGAGCACTACAACATCTTCGTCGACCTTAGCAACGCTGCAGTAGCCACTCCGCAAGATGGCACGTTGATCTCCATTGCTCCCCCAGTCTTCATTTTCAAGCATCTTCCATCGTGTCGGTAGCCTGACATGAGCTAAGTCTGCGCTCTCTCTCCGATGGTCTGTTGTGCTGACAACTGCACGACAACAACAACTCGCTGCAGCCACATTGTCCCCTGCAAAGCACGCTCTTCCAGATCTTGGGAGAGCTCAAGACCACGCTATCACGTCCGATAGGCGACTCGATGCGAGCGGTATGTAAAGCTCGTCTTTCGGACTTTCAAGTCGAAACGCGTTTGTGGAGTGCAGATCCATGGTGCCTAGCCAGAATATTTCAGTCTTCGGGAAACGCAGAGCCTATGCAAGTGACAGTTCTCAACGTCGCAAGGCTACAGTGAGTGTCGCTACCTCATTTTACATCGTCGCTACTTCGCATTGGAGTGCAGGGCCACGCAGAAAAGTATGCGCACAACTGCCGTGTCAAGTATCTCTGTGACGAAGCCTATCTCTTCAGTCCCAGGCACGCCGCTCTGTCGTTGCTTTGTCGCATTCCCTGGCTTGCTCTTGTCGATGCAGATGATTTCACATTTCCAAGATACTTCCTGATCCGATGTGGCGGTGATGACATGGTCGTTATTATAGCCGACACTTGGTTGTGCATCGGTTGATGCGATAGGCGCGATTCTGGCTTGCCGAAGAACCAAGTGTTGGTGGTAAGAGTCCCTTGCGATCGTTTCTTCAGTTAGAGGTCTCGTAGCTTCGTCGTATCTTCGATTGGTCGTGCTGTCAAGTAGAAGGTTCCGGTGCCTGAGACGCCAAGTYTAAGTCGTTAATCGAGAGTTCGTCCAAAAAGATGCAAAATTCGCAGTGMAAGCAGGCAGTTTCCAGTCAGTCGTTTTTGTGGTTTCGCCTTCGGTGTTGGTGTGGTGTCTTCGTTTGGTTTCGTGGTGTTCAGCGGTGTCTGCAGTATTGGTTTATGGTGTTTGTKTGTCCTCATGTGTGTGTGGAATTGGCCAACGTGAGCCAGACTAAGCAACAGTCGCTTTCGTATGTGTTATCAAGATGTTCGGTTCGTCGGATATGTTTTCAGTGAACGTTCGGTTTGTGGTGATTCTGCGGTCCAGATTCATCTTTCTTTTCTCGTTTCTCGTGTGGTTCTCGTCATTCTGTGGTGGCTGTGTCTGTTCAGCGAAATCGAGTTGTCGAAGAACTAGCGGTCGGATTCGGTCTGTCACCCTCGTGTATTTCGCAGAGTTGTGTGAATATGATGAAGTGTAAGGTCAAAGTGTCCCAGGTCCAGGTTGCCCATGCATGAAGGTGTCGGGCAAGGTGAAGGTGTCAATGTGGAAATGATGAAGTATAAGGTGCGAAGGTGTCCAAGGTTCAGGTTGCCCAAGCGTGAAGGCGTTCAAGGTGAAGGTGTCCAAGGTTGGTCCCAGTGTGAAGTTTGTACTGCTTGAAGTTGTCGAAGGCTGAAGACGAACCAGGTGAAGGTCTCCCTCCTTATCGGAGATCTTAAATGAAGAAATTTGCGAGGATAAAGACAACAGCGCTGAAGGTAATCATCTTTCCTGACAATGCTCGACACTGTCCGTGACAGTGTTCCAAGATGTTCAAGGAAGAAGTTCTTCAGATCCGAGATGATCACGCCATTGGAATGGCAGAAAGCTGGTTCAGCCCCTTAATTTCATCACTGGTCGAAGTTTGAAGTGTATCCTCGGTGACGTGTGTGTCTGTCGACTTCCACTATTCCCCCGTCATCCGTGCGGCAGTTGTATATTCCATAGGATATCGTACTGGCCCGATTGAAGACCATTACGTGATCATTGGTCAGGTGAGGTCAGCATCAAAGTTGCTAACGGTGAAGTGTTGCGATGGTTGAAGCCGTCAATTGCCATGTCGACGTGGTGCGTCATGAAGTTCTCGGTATATTCCCACTTCTTTTTCGTCCTGCCCAGCACAGATTGGTTTCCGTTTGCCCGTGCCAACGTACCTCTCGACTCCAGTGGATGGTTACAAGTTCGTGACAAGATTGGTTTTCGGTCGTCGTGGGTTGGTGAAGATGGTTCGTGTGTCCAGCTTCGTCTGTTGAGGAATATTTGGTGTCGAACTTTGTCCGGCTTTGCTTTCGACTACAATCGCCCCTCTCCCGACTACGCTTTGTTACGCTCAATCTACTGATCTGGTGTTCAGCATCTTCAATCGAGGTTTTTCGGCGTTGGCGTTCTTCGGCTTCATCGGCATGGTTAAGATCTCTTGGTTGACTTCTTTTATGGACCAGGTAAGTATTCTACGGGTGTTTCTCAACACCACCCTTTTCAAAGAACAACGAGCGGTATTGGCTAGATTATTTTTTTAAATGATTAAAGATGACGTATCATCATCACATGCCGTACCTTTGATGTGGCGCCACTTCTTGGTCCTCGTGAGCTGGGCACGGCAGTGCGCTCTCGCAGTGGTTGTCGGTGTGGACAGTGCTCTTCCTGCGCCACCAGCATGATGCCTCGTGGCTTGGTGGCAGCCTTGGTTTTCTCAACGCGTTCCCGATGCAGCGTATACTGCCGCTCGACTTGCTCTTTGAGCTGGGCAGGGTCAGCAGTTTCCAACTTCGTCTCCGTCTTCACAGGCTCACAACGCCATCGATCAAGACGTTGGTTGCTACGATCGTTGTCATTGCCAGAGCCAGCCATTCCTCGATCAAAGCGTTGGTCACCGTGAACTCTGTCCCTGCCAACACCAAGACGGTCACGGCAGCCAGGATGGGGACGCCGTTGAGAAATGGCTACTGTGTCAAACAACGATCACAAGTCTGCTGAGCAGCGATGGGCACGTTCAAGCATCTCATTACGATGCCTGCATTCTTACTGTCATGGCGTCGGCTGTGGTGTATTTGGTTGCTTCATTCATGATTCTTTCACTTGTGAATTTCACGGGCAAGTTGTCGACAGCGTATCACTTCGTGTTGCTGGCGACGATGAGGTTGCAACCATTGGCGACAGAGAGTGGCCCTGGTGGTGGCGTGATGTCGATTGACTCATCGCCAGCTCAGCGTCATGCTGGTGGCAAGGAAGCGCTGGCATTGGAGGAACAGTACTGTCATGAGTGGTGACGGTGCTCACGTTCGCGTCGTACTGGTATGCGCTCTACAGAATGTGCTGCCACTATTGGAATTGGAAGCAATAGCGCCATTGGCCACTTGCGGTTGCGCTGATGAAGTCAGAAAATGGGCGAAGTAGTGGTGGAGGCTTGTACGAATGACGATAAGCAAACAGGTCATCAGCAATAATCAGTGTTGCATCTTCCGAGTGTAGCGTCAGACCAGATACACATACTTTTACGACGGCAATGGGGTGGCAAAGGCAGTATCTGGGTGTTCGTCGCAGCATGAAATGAAATACTTGGTGAGAACTCTCGGATGAAACGCCTGCATATGGTGCTCGACGGAACTGGTTTGCCCCTTGCTGAATGGCTCATGACATTTACACTCCACACAATACGCACCAGCAGCATGGTCACTCATTAACGCGGGGTAAATGGACGTACCTTCGTCCGGTACGAGGCGAACGAACAGCCAGTTTTGGGGCTTGCAAGCTCGTTTGGGCGTGTACAACACTGATGGTTCTGGCGCTGTTTGTGGCGTTGGCTCAGCGTTTACCAGGGTCATGGCTTGGCTGCTGTCTCGTGCTGAGTTTGATTGCTACGAATGGATAGCGGGTCACAAAATATATCGAATCTTCATGGTGCACTAACAAATTGGATATACTATTGATAATATATTTCTGCATGTCTCAACTAACATCAACATAACTTGCAAGTTGGCGTTAATTGAGTGCATCCAAAACTGAATCCAGGTCAAGGCGAAGAAAAAAGTTTCAAATACGCCAAAACTTGAATTTTACGCTTGAAACGCAAGTTGGTAACAGAAAGAAAYTGCACGGATTGGTGGTTTCAGCAAATCAAACAACGCCTTCGTTCGGAAGATTCGGCCACGGGAAGATATCCAATGACACATCAGCCATTAACATTGTGTATTTACCACTCGCGGGTCAGGAGGTCCAATTTGGAATTCAGGTCAACGACATCAACTACGTCTTGTGCGCTTTGATTTYGCCTGTGGTGCTTCGTACACTGCGCTCTCACTGAGCAACGATTCTCGCATCACTTGAAGTGCTTCAATGCTGTCCAAGCCGAAGAATTCAGCTTTCTTCYGCTCCCCGTCTGGACTGCTGTCGTAGTAGTCGTCCACAAGCTTCAGCAGATACTTTWGTCTTGACGGCAACATCCTCAGTGGATACATCKCAAATTCTGCGATGCCCTCCGCGCTGACAGATTCCAATGCCACACCCGTAGCAAGATACGTCGTCCACTCCAGACCATCATCACTTGAGTCCTTTTTCAACTTGACCAC
>NSDO01000333.1:81609-97063 GCA_002286825.1 Lagenidium giganteum
GTCGAGTTCCAGCAGCAATGGGATAAGTGGAGCGTTCTAAGGCTACGTATTCCAAGCTACATTGACTGCATTAACATCGTTTAATACATTTCTTCATATTCCTGCCTTCTCTGATGTGCGCTGTTCGTTTGCACTCTTTCATGCCCGCCGCTGCTCCACCTCTTTGTCCATCGTGCGTGCCCATTCCTCCGGGTTGTCGTTATGCTCTCAAACGTGCTACATGGTAACAACATGTTAAGTGTCACATGCCAATCACACACCCCAAAGACTTTGCCGAAATTTCAAGCTCCGCGGCACGCGATGCCTCGTCCTCGAGTAGTTTACACCTCCACGCCGCGTCCCGTATTTTTCGGCTGCAACCTAACATCACCATAGAGAGGTAACATCTGTTCGTGATTACATGGGCATACCATGGCACTTCCATGGAAAACCCATACCAACAAAAACATTATATAATATAACGTTACATGGGTAGTATCATCGTCCAAAGCGTATACCAATACGGGTTGGTACAGTATTACTACAAGGAGTTCAAAGCTGGCAATGGTGACTGGCGACGCGCGAGCTCAGCATCAAAACACCACCAAACATGGAGGACAAGGCAGTCAATGTATGCCCATGCACGACACCTGTCATCAAGCACCATCTGATCCAGCACCCCAAAACCAAGGAGTTCTTCTTCGTTGGCTATCAGGCGATTCGATGGCTTGCGCAGGCGCTGCGTTGGCTGCAACGAGCCAAATCTCTGCAAGACCACGCAATGTAGCGACTGTCGAAAGTACTGTGATCTTCACAAGGAGTATCGCGACGACAACTTCAACTGCCTAGAAGGCCTGTCCAAGCAAGTGAAGTCAGCAGTCCTCTCGAAGCCGAGTTTTAACTCAAAATACAAGACGGTCTGACTCTCGCTACATGAAGTGGCTCAATCAGCTAGGCTGGTTCAGAAAAAATCGCGAACACGCTCTTTATCGTGTGTATGTGCAATGGAGTCAACAAAATGATAGAAAGACAAGACATCAAAATTCTCTACCATGGCTTACAACCGCGAACAGTAATTGCGCAACCGTGAAGCTCAGCTCGCTGCGCAGAAGCGCTACTATCAGCGCAAGCCCGAGGAACGTCTGGCATTCCAAAATAACTACAATGATGGCCATCGTCAGCAAATCTCCGCTCGCCACAAGGAAAAAAAACACTAGCCGCAAGACCAAGAAGGAGATCGCTTAGCTAGTTTTTCTGAAAATCGCGGAGACCACTCCATAAAAAGTAAGTCTATTCTGATACGCGATTATCATAATATATGAAGTATGTTGCCATGTGCTCAGTTGGAAACTGCATCTCCCCCAAAATCTACGTCGAAGACCGCTGCTACCGCCACCGCGGCAAGCAGCACGCCGCAATGGCCAAGCCAGTAAATGTTGAAGATAATATAGTCGAAGTCGAACAAGCTACTGAAGTGATGTCTCCAGGTTCTGAATCCTATATCACTGAAGAGATTGTTTCGCATTAGACTCCAGTTGAGATCGCTGAAACCAAGGCGTTTGATGGCCTTTCGTCCAAGGAATTTTCGCCTGAGCGCAACGTGCACTCTTTCAAGGAGTATGCGCGTGCGTTGTCCAAAACGGCCAGTGATATTGATCACGTCCGCTCGGCATCGCAAATTGACAATCCAGAGTAGCAAATGGACAATCCAGAGTATCAATAAGGCTTTGTATTGGCATCTAAAGATGCGGATGGAGAAGTCATTGATGGCGGATACTACTTCTTCCAATCGGAGGAAGGTCTGGCTAGTTTCAAGTCGATTTGTTTGATGTGATGAAATATTGCATCGAGCATGAGCTCTACGACTTGCGATTAGGAAAGCTTCGTGTATACTAAACGAATCTTGGTACGAAAATACGCACGAATCTTTGGAATCTGGCGGGATATCTATATCGCATGCCGCATGCTGATCTTGATCTCATGCGCAAAACGTATCTAGCGATTCTCTACTCAATGACGAAGCGTTTCAACCCTGCTTGTGCTTTGGCTGAATTCAAGAACTGGAAGGATTCGAAGTATCGTCCCACCATCAATGAAAAAAAGCTCAAGTCAATGGTTGCAGGCTGCTATACCGATGAGTATCAGAAATGGAAGGACGAGTACGAAATCAAAGAGGCCAAGGAGAAAACGAAATCTACTTCGAAATCGTCTGATCTCGCTGATATGTTTGGGATCACGTTCAAATCTGCGCGGAAGCTGGAGACGTTGACTCGGCTCGTAGAATTGACCGGCAGATCGATTGATGTATGCGCTTTGCGTTAATTGATGACTCATTTCAAGTTGATGAGCTTGAATACTGGGCCGAGAATATCTAGTCATCGAAAACAAGCCAAACAGGAACTTTGAGCTCAATTACATAATGTTTGCAAAGATGTTGAGGACTACGAGCTTTGAATCACTATATCTATTGAAGCGGTTCATTTTGTATTTCATTCACGAATTTCATGTATTCGAAGGCGCCAACCGTTGCTACTACAAGCGCAAGCCAACAGACAATGACACTGCTGTGTTCGGCGACTATAGCATGGCTAATTTCGCCAGCACGAGCATCAACTACTACAACGAGAACCCCAATATACACGTGAGCAGCAAGTTGTCTGACATTCTCATCACGATTCCGTTTCACAAGTTCTCGAGCACGATTTGTAGGTGGAATCACGATCCCACAGACTTAGAGACGTTCAGTACTGCGAATCCGTTTCAAGCAATTGAATTGGAATCGGAAGTCAATCAAGAAGAGTTGCATCCAATGTTGCTGGATTACCTCAAGCGAATTATCTGCTTCAACGATGCCGATCGCTACCAATGGCTGCTAGAGTACCTTGCTAGCATTTGCTACTTTCCCGACTCCAAGACTAAAGTTATGCTGGTCCTGTATTCGATTGAGAAGCAAGTTGGCAAGTCCAATTTCAGGATCTCTCACTTCAATCTGATCGGAATCGCCAATTTGCACATGACGCAACATTTGACAAGTGTTTTCAGTGACCGTGGAGCTCCTCAGCTTCGATGCAAGAAGATCTGTTGGCACGAAGAGATTTCAGGTGACAAGCGATCATTTCACAGCTGCCTTGTACGTATAAAGAGTGCTATCACTGACGAGGTTCAATCCAGCCGTAAACTACAGTATTTCACGAAGAGGAGAATCACAGCAATATCACTGAATACATTGCCGCTTCGAATAATTTGATCGGCGTCGTAGAAGACAAAATGACTATCTTTGACGTAAATCCAACCGAACAACACAACAAGGTCTACTATGGCGAGCTTATCGATGGAGTATTCAAGAACAAAGTCGAGATGAACAAGTTCTTCACATACTTTAAGCCGTTTGCGACGTCTAAACCAAAGTTATTCCTCCGAACTCCAATCTATGATTCAAACACTTTCAGAATTGGTGCGAACAAGCTGGAGAAATCCCGGACAAGCGTTCTAAGTTCTGTGAACGGCTGCCAAAACTGGACAAAAGTATCACGTTCAAGAGATTCAGATGGACGGTGTTATTGTCCATGTTTCCTGTCTAATGCGATACTATAAATTGCTCATGTACTGTATGCATATTGGTCATGTTTCTCACCATCTGTCATAACCCGTACAAAGCGATGTTTGATTGCACCGAAGATTACGGAAGGGTTCACGTCGTTGTAACTTGATGCTTGTGGAAGGGTCTCATGTGCAGCATGGTCATGAAGGTGAAGGCCAACGGGCACGATCCGCCCAGGCCACGAACACAAACATGGCCACCAAACGAATGCACGTGTATTGATAAAGACGACTAAACTGATTGCAGCTCCATACAGTCGGCAGCGTCGCCTTCACCCTGGACCTCCTTCTCAACCTGGACCTCATCTTGCACCTCGTTCTCATTGCTGGCATCATCTTCGGTTGCTGGAACTCGGTCTTCGACGTTGCCCTTGAGTATGTAATGCAGCAGCTCATAACGCAGCTTGGTGAGATCCATTTCCGTGGCCAGGTGTGGCCAACGGAATGTCGAACCACTCACAGTCGACCATATCACCGACCAGAATTTCAAACACACAGAAACCCCGCAGTTGAACGAATCAACGGCACCCGGCGAAGATCCGCGTCCACTTTTTTGTAGCCATCGAAACCCCCAACACTCAGATCTGCGCACAGCGCCTGCAGCACTGCGTTCGACGACCCAATTGGGTCATAATACACCAAGCGCTTAGTGCGGATGTGCACCATGATCGCACACCACCAGTGACAGTTCGCGATGTTCACGGGAATGAACAGCAACTGTTTCTTCCCCGCAGTTGCCATTCGAGCGACGTTCAGCTCGATCATGGGTTGACTGCAGTGCGTTTCGCCCGGCTGATGCGAGCTAGTGCTGTGACGACCGCGCCACTCCACCCCAGTTGATCGTGCTCCATGCACAGCCTGTCAAGAAACGCTGCAATCGCAGCATCACTCAACCACGTGTTCGAGCGGAGGCGATAGACATCACACGTCTCGTAGTCGCTTGAGGACCCGCTCAGCTTTGCCATTGGGAAGGTCGCCTCAAAGTTCGCGGCGAGCGCATCCACCTCGTCAAACAGCTGTCGCCGCAGGCAACTCTTTGCGTCGTGCAGAAGACACGTTACAAATGCACGCCCATCTTTGCATGCGTCCTTGATGGCGCGCACTTGCTGCATCGCCTCAAGCTGTGCTCGCGTGAACGCGCCAACACTCTTGATGGACACAACTGCCTCGGCATCTGGAGGCGGTGTTGCTGGTGCTTCCTGGCCGCTTGGTGTGTAGATGCTGATGGTTGCGTCGGTATGATGCTTGGTCAGTGTTCTCAAAGCAGCCTTCACCAGTTTCTCAGGCAGCATGAAGAAGAGATCGGTCGTGAGGACAACGTTTCCTCCGACACCTTCGTAGCGCGGCACCTTGGACGCGTGATTGCTGTACGTGATTGGCACGACGCTCACTCGCGTTCACGCCTCCTCCAGCGTCGGGGCCCCCATTTCTATTGTTTGCGCAAAACCAATCAGGTCAACGTCGCCCAATGCTCGGCGGACATTTTGCGCGGCGTTGAGCTGCACGCGGCCTTGGCGTCGGCGTGCAGCTTCATTGGCGCGGTCGTTCGGGGTCTTCCCACCTTCTTTGCACGCTCCAACCAACGAATTGGTGCCTTCTCGTGCGTTTTTTGCTCCCCCTCCGACTCAAAATCATCCGACGCGCTCTCTTGTTGCTGCCCCGACGCTTCACTCGCTGTAGTGCTCTCTGCACTACCTGTATCATCGCTCATCCCCGTCTTTTCAGCATTCTCAGCAGCGGTGTCGTGCGGAGCATCGACCGAGGTGTCTTGGTCAACGTTGTCTGTATCGGTGCCCTGGGCGACGTCGGTAACTTGAACCCGCTTGGAGCGCTTCCTCAAGCGAATCGCGTGCCATTGTGACATCATAAAGTCAGCAAACCCTTCGAACTCCTTTTTGCTTGAAATATCGGTGAGCTCATCGTTGGTACCGTGTGTGATGCGACAGGCTTCTTTGTGGCGATCGGAAGCCGACATCTAGGGTTCCTCGTCGCTGTCGTCGTCCGAGCGCTGACGCTTGAACCAATGGAAGTGGAACTCGACTCTTGGCACCTCAGCATTGCAGCACACCCACCTGAAAACCAAAACACCAGTCAGTACATGATCGTAACATGGGCAAACCATGATCACAACATGGATAAAGCATCACGACACATCAAGCGCAAGTGTGACCGCAAACATGGTTGCTTCACGACCGATACATGGTTGAAACATGAACAGTGAGCAAGGTTACCGTTCCGCTAATGGCACCACGGTTCCGTAACAGTCGTCGTCTCGCGAAACGCCATGGAGAGCTGACACGGCAGGCGCATGGACGAAGCAAACGGGCACGTGCAATCGAATGTAGACAAATCCACCTTGTACGACGAGCGTCGACCATCACGATCACAACCCCTGGTTTGGAGTCTTCGTCGAACAGGAAACGATCCGCCTTGTTGAGTGCTGCTGTATACTGCTCCGCCACTCGCTCAGCCACAAAGTGGTTTGTAAACTTGAGAACATTGTGCAGCTCCTGGTCATAGCTCTGGTTCACGCGTTGACCGATCTTGTTGGCGTGTTCGCTCTCATTCACCTCGCGCCATTGCTCATACTTGAGTGTTTGGTCGAGTAGCTCAAACATCGAGCTTTGGCTTGAGATCATGATTTTCAGCTTGCCAAGAACCTCTCTAAACGGTTGTTCGTGTAGGTGGCGAAGTGCAGCAACTTTGCTCGGCGATACATCACCCACATATCTTGCACCGGGTGCCAGTTCTTTTATGTAGTCGAAGAACTTGATGAAGTTTGCCTTCTCGCAAAAGGAGCGCAGAGATTCGCGGTTGGCTTCGTAGTATTTTTTGGTCCTTGGCGTACACCATATTCTGCAGTGTTGTCCACGGTCTCGCGGTCATGTGGCGACCGCTTCCCGTAGGTGTCCTTCCGCTGCTCCAACTTTAGGTACTTGATGACGTGGAAATGACAGACGTGGAAGTGACAGACCAGGACGCGCGCTTCTGGAAACGCTCGGATTTCTTTCATGGCCTTGTCTACCATAATGACGCGCAGCTTCTGTCAGTGGTCTTGATTAGCACGACTGCACTGGTCGAGGGCTGTTGTCAAATGCCAGTCGCCATTGCTGTCCAATACCGAGTGCGGCACGATTCTCCCTTCCCCAAACGCGTTGAGCACCATAAACGAGCATAGTTGGTAGTTGTTCCTAAGCGGCACAAACATTGTGCGTCAATCCATGTTCAAAACATGGCGCAAACATGGAGAATACACGGCCATGAACGACAGGAATGAGGAATATATGGTCGAAGCATGACCGATACATGACCACACTATACCACATACATGAGCAACACTATACCGCGTACATGAACAGTACACGATCAAACCATTGTTAAGACTCACCGATTCGTCATGTGCGTTGTGTCTACAAGCAGAAGCTCCGGGAACCGCGCGAAGGCTTTCCGCATGCGCCGACTTGACACCAAAATGACGCCCGTGTGCCCCGACGAGGATTGGTCCACTGTCGCTAAATTGAGCAGGTCTTTGGCAGTGAACCGCCACAAGCTCCGCGCAGGCGTCATCGTCGTCCAGTTCCAGTTGCTTGGCCTTGAACGACGCAACCAAGTTGTCAATGTCGCGCTTGACGATGTTCTCGCCCTTCGCAAGGACCATGGCATATATCTTGGATCTAGGCAGTTCAAACTTGTGCCTTCGTCTGCGGGACTTTGATGCCGCAATTCGAAGCGTATGTCTTGAACACCGCCTTGCTGATTTCGTGATTGTGCTGGAACACTCCACGCTTGATGACGACACTGTGACAAGGCACGTCACACGCACTTGCGCACAAGGAAGCGTTGACTTCCGCGCAACCACAGACGGTTGCTCTGTGCCTTAGAGCAAGGTGATTGCTCTCGCTCTCTTATGGGGAGAGCTCGAAGTTTGCAAGAGATTGCAAATGCAGAAGTGATTTATTTCCAGTAGGTTTTATCCTAAAACCTACTCCCYAAGAGGCGCAGGGGTTTCCTAACCGCTGGGCGACTCTTYAAACCTAAGGATTAATACAATTCCTACGTTTTATGCATTCTGGCCATTCTGATTGGCCAAAACATCCAGGCGTCCCTTCGGGAGCCGTTGCAAACGACACAGCGGTGGTTTAACAAAAGATCACACCTTTTGTAACCACAAACACCAGTGTAGTTGTCATTCTACACGTTGTGGTGTTTTACGTAAGACACTTGGGTGTCTTACGTTCCTCACTCCTGGCGTGCACCACACCAGGTAATTGGTACTCTTACCAATCTTATGAATATTCATCCCGAGATGAATATAATTTTGTGTAACTCCGTTACACCCTCCCCCACTTAGCGTTCGAACACCATTGTTCGAAATCCCAAAGCCAAGTGATGCACACAACATGTGTGCCATCAACTGTGCGATGACAACCTCTTTCGCGCGTTGTGCTTCAAAGCACATGGCGAAGGCAGCCGCCAACGCGAACGGGTACAGCACGTTCCGCTGCACCATCCGCCCAAAGTTCTCCTCTAAGAACTGCGTCAGCCGCCGCTGACGCCGATGCAAGCGCGGCGCAAGCCAATGTCGGCCGATCCGACAAGACGCGCGCATCGCCAAAGGCGCACAAGAAGACGAGCAAGTCTGTTGCTCGCGCTGACGCGAAAGCGCCAGCATCCAAGCGATCCACCCGGAGTGGATCTCCAAAGAAGTCCAAGGGCAAGGCGAAGGCCTCACATGCCGCGCCCTTGGAATCGTCGGATGAGTCCGACCAGAGCTCTTCATCGAGCTCTCCGGCACCTGCTCTGCGCAAGCGCGCAAAGACGCGATCGCCGCCACGATCGCAGTCGAAGGCAACTTCGACGAAGACGAAAGCAGTGCTGGTGACAACACCGGCCAAGCGCTCGACGTCGGTGCCCGATGTTGACTTCTCGCAAGTCAAGCCACCGGCCGTCGACCTTGGCGAGCTCGAGGGTCTCTCTGACCTCGCGCCTGGCGAATCCCTGACGCCACCACCGAGTCCCGGGCGACTCGATGCCATGCGTGGCGTCCGCAATAGCCCGTCGGGTCCTCTCACCGAGGACATCAGCGCCGAAGAGGCTAATGCGTGGCTGCGACGAGCGGAGGCTGAGCGCCCCGTTCTGTCATGCCAGCCCATGACTGCACCAGCGACGCAACCTCCGAGCGTCGCTGACCTATTCAGTCGCTATTTCCCAGAGGATTGGCGACGTGAGCGCAGACACCTGCGCTCCCTGCCGAACTCGGACAGAGTTCGGCGAGTCAAGAGTCTTCGGACTCCTCGCGTAATGCTCGCTGGCGAGAGCATTAATCAGTACGACCAAGCCTTTCGGGCTTGGGAAGAATTGTCTGGCTTCCAGACAAACAACGACAGGGGTGTCGTTCGAACGCGCATGTTCCAGTACATCGATCTGTACTTGTTCCAGCATGCGCTGGCGGAAGATTCGTCTTCCGCCTGGACTATCGCCTGCTCGCGACAGTGCCGGCCTCGTAAGCGCGAAGAACGTTAGGCACGTCCGCGCGTACCTGGTGCTCCGGCTCCCACGTACTCTCGTCCAGAGAGTACCCCTTCCACTTCACTAAGAAATGGCGATGTGGTGCCTCACCACGTTGATCGACAATCCAATCAACAACCCAGCGCCGTTCCTGTGCGCTGTCAAGGAACGATGGAGGGGCCCGTCTCCGTTGACTGGGCCCTGCAGTTCCCTGCATGCCAGGCTCGCGACTGTGACTGCGTTCGCCGCTGGGGCGAATCGGTCGCGATGAACCTGGCGACGTTGTACGCTCGTACAACTGACCTTCGCAACTCGGCCTTCGAGTTGCGGACTCGCGTGAGCGAGCTCAAGAAGTGGACCTTCTCGTCGTGTGGCCGCGGACGTCTGAACGTCGCGTTCGACGCGCTTGACGGTCGGATGCGTCCTCTTGAGCGTGCTCGCGAGGAGTTCGACCGTCTCCGTCGCGATGTCGACCTTCAGGACGGTGCTTACCGTCCGTGGCCGGCGTATGGTCCGTACGCTCAGCCTGCCCTGCCGGTTCCACCTCGTGTCTTCGAGGTGCCGCAGTGACCTCCGTCGGTGGAACCGCGTCCTGCGGCGGGCGATGAGGAGGAGAAACCTCCTGCTCCTCTTCGAGTGGATCAGGATCCACGACAGTAGACTCCGGGTCCACGTACGGCTTCAACAAGCCAACGTAAAACGTTGGATGAAGCTTCATCCCTGATGGGATGTCCAGGCRATAGCTGATATCGCCAATGCATTCCAGGATCGTGAAGGGTCCGATCCACCGAGGCAACAGCTTGGTGGACTGCATGTTAGGAAGTGCAKGTGTAGGTAGGTTTTTCGTAGACAATAAAACTTTRTCCCCCACACTAAACACGTGCTCGTTCTTCCTTCCTACGCGATCAGCGTAGTATTTCTGCTTGGCTTGCGCCAAGGCAATCTGCTCACGGACAGTGAGTAAGACATGTGCTCGCGTGTCGCGGAAGTCCGTGGYGTCCGCCATCTCTCGGCGGACTCGTGCGCTCGGCTGTGAGCGCTGCTTGGTGCTCCGTGTGGACGGATCGTTCGGATCAGTACTCCTCTGTTGATCGCCGAGATCAACTTCACCATCGGAGAGCCGATCTGGCTCGATCCCTCCCCCACTTGAGGCTGGGCTTACGCCCAATAAAGTAGACGGCACGAATGGGTGCCGCAGACCATTCACGTAGAATGGCATGTGTCCATGCGAGGCATGGACAGCATTGTTGAGTGCAAACTCTACCATAGGTAGTAAGGAGCACCAAGCCTTTGGATATTCCGAGCAATGTGCGCGCAGCACATCTTCAACCACACGGTTGACACGCTCGGTTTGACCATCCGTCTGTGGATGGTCCGTCGTGGACATATCCAAACTGGTGCCGAGCTGAGCGAAGAGCTCAGTCCAAAAGGCAGCAGTGAAGCGCGGATCGCGATCGGTCACGATGGATCGCGGCATTCCGTGMAAACGGAAGACGTGCTCGAGAAAGAGCACTGCTGACTGTTTGCCAGTCACACTGTCCTTGACTGCAGCAAGATGCACCATCTTGCTGAGGCGGTCAACAAAGACCAAGATACCCGTGCGGCCGAGCGCATCGGCTGGGTATCCGAAGATGAAGTCCATACTGATGGACGTCCAACAATCTGTTGGAATCGGCAATGGGTGCCGTGGAGCCTGGCGGCTGGGCGCCGGCTTCACGCGCTGACATTGCTCACACGAACGAATGTAGTTCGTGACCCACTTGAACAACGGGGGCCACCAAAAATGCGCGGCCACGCTGAGAAATGTTTTCTCACGACCGAGGTGGCCGGCATGTGGCACATCATGGTGCTCGGACACGATCTGCTCGCGCAGATCCGAATCGTGTGGGACAACCACACGCAGATGGTCATCACCGGCAAGCTGATACCAAAGGAGACCGTCATGAAATGAAAATCGGCTGATTTTAGCACTGAGGGTTGGTGAAAGCTTCGTGCTTTCACCCGTGAGGGACTTGATCATCGCCTGGCACTCCTCATCGAGTGCGTACGCAGCGATGATTGCATCGCGAAGTGGTGTCGAGACGACGCTGACCACAACGCGGGCCAGCTCGAAGTCCGCGTCGCACGCGTTGCGCTGAAGGCGCAAGACGTGGACAGCAACTTCGAGCACTGGACGAGAGTCCAGTTCTAGGTCCGGCCGACGCGACAATGCGTCGGCGAGAACATTCGCCTTTCCAGGCTTGTACTCGACGCTGAAGTTGTATTCAGCGAAGAATGCAAGCCAACGCGCCATTCTCTGCGAGAGGTGTGGCGACTTCGTCGCCGTGCGCAACGAGGCGTGGTCGGTGTAGACCACAAAAGGCTTGCCACCCAGCAAGTGCACACGGAACTTCATCAAGGCGTACTTGATGGCAAGGAGTTCCTTGTCGTGCACTGGGTAATTGAGCTCAGCTGCCTTGAGCGGACGGCTCTGATACGAGATCGCACGATCTCGCCCCTCAGTGTCTTGTTGCAATAGAGCACAGCCTATTGCGAAGTCCGAGGCGTCGCACACGACGCTGAACGGCCTTGCGTGATCGGGCAACGCAAGATCGGCGCTTGCATCAAGCTCTTCTTGATGCTGTCGAACGCGTCTTGTTCGACGTCGCTCCAATGCCATGGAGCGTCCTTCTTGAGCAGGTCGCTCAAGGGTTTCGCCAACGCAGCATAACTCGCTGCGTAGCGATGCAAGTAGTTGGCCAAGCCCAACCACTTGCGCAGCGCCTTGGTGTCGGTCGGAGCAGGCCATTCCGACACTGCGCGGATCTTCTCGGGATCCGCTCGCACTCCGTCCTTGCCGACGAAGCATCCCAGCACTGGGATTTCGTCTGCGAAGAAGATACACTTCTTCAGGTTAGCAAACAACTTATGCTTGCGCATCGTCGTCAAGACGAGACGGAGGTGGTGCAGATGCATCTCTTCTGCACTCTTCCCGTCCATAGCCTTGCTATGGACAAACACGTCATCAAAATACGACGGAGCATAGGCCCGATGCTCTCGCATCACGTTAAGAACGAGGCGATTGAACGTCGCCGGTGCGTTCTTGAGGCCTTGTGGCATCACCAGCCACTCCCAAAGCATCCCGCTTGGGGTGCTCACTGCCGTGAGCGGAATGTCCTTACGGCGCATGAGGATTTGGTAAAATCCATCCATGAGATCCATGGAACTGTAGACGGTGCTGGCATGCATACCGTCAATCAGCACATCCCTTCGAGGGATGGGCGTCTGCGCCGGGATCGTCGCATCATTCAACTTATTGAATGCGTGGACGATCCTCCACCCGCCAGTAGCCTTCCGAACGCAGAAGGTCGGACTGCTGTGTGGCGATGTGCTCTCTCGCACATGCCCGGCCGCTGCACGCTTCGCAAAGAAAGCGTCGATTGCCTCGACTTGCTCTCGAGGCAGCGGCCACTGTCGTGTGACACAATACTTGGGGCCTGGCTCCAAGTCGATCTCGTGAGAGATCCCTCTGTCTGGCGGGAGTTCTTGCGGTGCTTCCGACGGAAACACGTCCGCAAACTCGACCAGGAGCGCATACGCTGGATTGTCCTTYAGCGCGCCCCAGTCCTGCTCACGGAAACGGCGTTCTYTTGCCGTTTCCAGGACAGCTTCMTCAGCATTCGATGAAGCATAGAGCTYCTTGAGCTCGTCCTCTWCGAAGGAGGTCGGGACCAAGATCTCAGTGATCTGACCCTCCTTCAACTCAGTGAGAAACAACTCATAACTGAGTTCCTCGAGATCGAACACATTCGATCCACCCGATGGCAGCCGCAACTCCATCGGAGTGATGCCCTTGGCACCACGGCCTAACAGCTTCGTGCTGTTGGCTTCGGACGATTCTTTCGTCCCCGCCGACACATCGGTGGCGGGCTCCAGGCCGCGCTCTGGCTGACCTGGGCTCCTTGACGGCCTCGCCGTCTGCGCGATGCCCCTTGCATCGCCCGCCGACAGTGCACTGTCGGGCTCCAAACCTCGCGACCGGTTTGGGCTTGCTTCAGCGTCGAGCGATTCTCCGCCGCTCGACTCATCGAATGAGTCTTCCTCGGTCGGACCGATTCTCTTTCGCTCAACTCATCAAGCGAGTCTCTGTCGCTTGGATCACCTGTTCGAGCCGCCTCGTGCTGGCTCGAATCTCGTGCGACATCTGCCGAACGCCCCCGATGTGCAGGCGTCCCCACAACATCTGTTGCTGCGCTCGCCGAGTCTCTGCGACTCGGCCCCTTCCTCACATCATCTTAATGTGAGGCCTTTCGCTGATCATCACGTCGATCAGCCGCAAACACTTCGTGCGATCGTGTTCTGTCCCGCGTAGCTTCATCTGAAGCGAGGGATGCGAACATTTCGCCCGTCTTCCAATCAACACATGGTTGATGTTTGCGCAGCCATTTGATCCCAATGATCAAATCATATCGGTCATCCWTGTCGATGACCACAAACTGTTCCGTGCAGTTGAAGTCACTGAACTTCAACTGCAGCTCAGCGATTGCTTCCGGCGATCGCTGCACCACGCCCGTCGCAAGACGGACGGCGACGGTCCTGCCCGACCGTCTCACTTCATCCCAAACCTTGGGATATTCCTTCAGAGTGGCGGCTCTGCAGAAATTGTCGGACGCGCCTGAATCGATCAACGCACGCAGCGGTCGATCGATTTCTTTCACGATGGTCTCGTAGACCATCAACTCGGACTGCAATGGCGGTCTGGCGCCAGACTCAGCCATCGCTGGGACTACGCTGCCCATATGAACTTCGTGTTCATCCTTGCAGCGAGCCTCGTCCTCAGTAGGGCGCCCCGCCCCTACTGAGGTTTCTCGTTTCCCGCCTTAGGCACGTTGAACGTCGTGCCTTTCTTGACGGGAATCGTCGGCCCCTTCTTGTCGAATCGTTTCGACTTGCCTCGCTTTGGGGCATTCGCTGACAATGTGACCCAGTCGGTCACCGTTGAAGCAACGCACGTTGTCTCTGCCCTTCTGACCTTGTCGATCCGCTCGATCGACGCCGTTCAGGTCCATTGGTGATGATCCATCACCTGGAAGCGGCACTCCCCCACTCGCACTTCGGTGCGAGTACTCTTCCGAGAACGCGATCCTGACCGCGTCGTCCATACCTTCGGGCAGGTGCCGAAAGAGTTGAAGGCGTGCTGGCCCCTGGCGCAGCCCTTCAACGAAGATGGTCACCAGCATCGACTGAGGCACTGAGTCTGCTGTGACCGCAGCTCGGAGATACTGCATCTCCTGGACGAACTCGTGCAGAGTTCGCTTGCCTTGCTTGCAGGCAAGAAGGCGTGCTCGGATGCGAACCATCGCATCCGGCGGCTGTAATGCACTGCGGACTTGCGCGCAGAAGGTGTTCCAGTCGGTGAATACATGCGCATTCACCATGAGCTTGGAATAGCACCAAGCTCGCGCCCTCCCAGCGAGATGGTTGATGGCAAACGATACCATCAGTTGTTGATCCTCGATCAACTGTGCCGTGGCAGCCGTTCTGGTTGCCAGGAACCAATGTTTCAGGTTCTCGGTCTCTTTGCCGGAGTACTTCGGAACCTCCAACTTGACCGAATGCTTTCGGTCGACGTGTGGACGTGGCTGCGCTGCCAGCGCAGCAGACACCGCTGTCTGGATGCGTCGAGCGACATCGGCCTCGACAGCATCCACGTGCATCTTCGCCTCTCTTTCGAGGCGCTGTCGCTCTTGCGAGACTCTCACGCTCCATCTGGAACTCCGCTTGCGCCACATGCTGCTAGCGTTCTCGCGTCTCAGCGAGACTCTGTTGAGCGGCAATCGCTTCTTCGTGAAGGCGGCGCTGCACGGCAGCCGCCTCACTCCGCAATTGCTCTCGAGCTTCCTCGAAGCTTTGCTTGGCCTTTGATGAATCTGCATTCATCTGCGCGCGAGCTTCATCGAAGCTGCGTTGCGCCGCAGATGCGTACATCTGCTCCATTGCCACAAACGCGGCAATTCGCTGGGCGTGCTGGCTCGGATGTGCGCGAAGCAGATCCACCGCTGCAGGCATGCCCAGAGCATTGGCCATGCGCAACACCGCGTTACGCTGCTCATCGTTCAGATGAGCGTACTGTTGCCAGTCGATCGTGTTGATCGACAGAGCGCTCATCCCACCGAGGCGTGGGATTGACTACAAGTGCTACCAAGTGTGACAAGGCACGTCRCACGCACTTGCGCACAAGGAAGCGTTGACTTCCGCGCAACCACTGATGGTTGCTCTGTGCCTTAGAGCAAGTGATTGCTCTCGCTCTCTTATGGGGAGAGCTCGAAGTTTGCAAGAGATTGCAAATGCAGAAGTGATTTATTTCCAGTAGGTTTTATCCTAAAAC